>JAQZBX010052841.1:0-19030 GCA_029593785.1 Cabassous unicinctus | reverse complement strand
TCCAACACCACCATCACTTATCCGTGTGGTACAACACCCACAATGGTTATACACGTCCTGGGGCCTTGCCACTGAGCATAGACCACAGTTGACATCACAGACCACACTCTCTCCCACCCACTTCTGCATGGTATATTCTGATGGAAAATGGCCACATCCTTCACTACTTAGCCACTCAGGACAACCACAAAAGTCCCAAAAAAGCCCCGGTATTTCAACTGCCCCTACTCTCCCTGCCACAAAAATGTCCAGTGTCCACCGGATCCACCTCACTTTTACAAGTTCTTCCATTGCTTGAATCAAAATATGTCTACAACAGAACACCACCAAGTCCACTCTAGTCCACAGCCCATCCCCCAATCCTGAGGGGAATTGGAAGGTGATGACCACTTCACCTCCAACTGAGATAGGGCTTATATCCCATGGATATTGTGGATGGGATTATCTTGCCTTCAGCTGCTGGCCCTCTTCATTCCCTGGGATGGTTGTTGCCCATCATCTTCTCCTCGCCAGGTTACTTGGATGAGTCCATTGAGCTGTAGGGTAGTAGTTGCAGCTCCACCGAGATTCCAGGCACAGCTGGCACATAGATGGGCCAGAAGATACAGTCTCTGGAAGTACACCTAAAAACTCCTGCATCACATATATGTTTGAGTAGAAGGGACTGATGTACCATGTGCAGGGATGATTTATTCGAGCCCTACTCTGTCACTCTCAGGAACACAGTTGCCAATGAAGAGCCCACTAATTAGGCATCAATCTCTGGGGCTATCCCCACTTGTATGGGACATGGGTGTCACCAGAGCCCTCAGGGGACCCTCAGTGTGGGGTGATATCCACTTAGGTTTTCTATGAGATCCTACTGAGGTATGCATAAGTATTAACTCTGGGATGAACTCCCGACTCTTTTTGAAGTCTCTAAGCCACGTGAACTCATTTCTCTTTACCTTTTCCCCCTTTTATTCAAGGTCTTTTTCTGATCATGTTGCCAGTTGGCACTTGGTATTAATCGCTCGTTGCCAGGGAGACTCATCCCCGGGATTCATGTCCCACATTGGGAGGAAGGTAATGCATTCAAATGCTGAGTTTGGCTTAGAGAGAGGCCACATTTGAGCAACAAGGAGGCTCTCAGGTGGTAACACTTAGGCACACCATAACAGTAGTCTAAGTATCAAATAGAAGAGCAAATACTCATAAGGCTGCTCCTCAATAACAAGAACGCATCAGTGGGTCATCCACTTTTGCCAGACACTGACTCTTCACTAAGTGGACTCTTGCTGCTCCCTTGGGGAATGTACCAGAGCTCTTCAGGCTAGGAATTCAGACTACCTCATTAATTGAGTAATTGTCTACCCACCGTGACAATGCCCCATCACGTGATCATTAGAACAATTTAATATATCTTTCATGTATATTCAGATGGACTTACTCCCATGAATCCCCCAGCCCAGACACCCCCTCACCAATGACTCTCTGCAGCCCCCCTTGTAACCTGTCTGTTATCCAAATCTTCCTTGAATATGAAGCCAATATAATAACAAAATACAATTAAAGGAAAAAGAAATAGTAATGATAATTTTAAATGCAAGAGATAAGTACAAGGAGATTCAGAAGAAAAAAAAATGAAACTAAACTTATAATAAAATATAGTTAGCGGATTGGGACATTTGAAAAAATGGGGAAAAAAAACAAAACAAACAAAAATCCTTTTTTTAAAAGAAATTAATCTTTTTTCCCTTTATCACTGTAATATCGAATGTCCAGTGTATTGTGAAACCTTCCCCCTCTCATTCTCCAGTGCCTCCCAAATTTCAATTTAATTTTCAAAGAAGTTTTAGGGCACAACAAAGTCACACATGGAATACTAGAGACTCCCACATACTCAACTTCCCTCCCCTTTCCCCCCCATATTAAAACGTTTTTTTTAAATGGATGTTATCATTGTTATAGCTGTTATACAGATAGTAAAATATAGTAACTAAAAAGTTTCAGTGGTTTGCAGTATAGTTTACAATTTAGACTGTACAGTTTAATAATTTTTGATGATATATACCATGTCTTGTGTCCATTAATGTAAGGTAATGAAGAATATTTCCCATGACCTTTACATACCTCATTTGATCTTTTCTGTTCCTTCCACCCCACCCCCTGGGACATATGACTCTTTCCTGTCTTGACTCATGGGATGACAAGATTCATATTTCCATATCCTGGTTATACTAACCTGTCCTTCGTAATCTCCCCACCTGTTAATCTTGTACCACTGAAACCAGTAAAATCTCTACCCACTGTCATATCCTTCAATATGTATCTATACTCTTTCAATTTACATAGATAATGTCCATATGGGTAATGGCTCATAGCCTACCTTTCTCTCTTTCTTCCTTGTTAGCTTATCTTTCGGTCAGTGGTTCTCAGAAACTTTTATCTTACCTCAATTCAAATCAATGAGGTCATAAACTGTTCTTCCTTCAATGCCTGGCTTGCTTCACTCAACATAAGTTCTTCAAGATTCATCCAAGTTATTCCATGTGTTAGCACTTTATTCCTTCTAACAGCTGAGTAATATTCCATTGTATGTATGTGCCACATTTTGCTTATCCATTCATCTGTTGATGAGCACCGTGGCTGATTCCAACTTTTGGCATTTGTGAACAATGCTGTTATGAACATTGGTGTGCATATTTCTGTTCGTGTCTTTACTTTCATTTCTTCTGGGTATATACCGTGTAGTGGAATTGCTGGATCATATGGAAGATCTTCGTTAGTTTTCTGAGGAATCACCAAACTGTTCTCCACAGTGGCTGGACCATTCCACAATCCCACCAGCAGTGGATGAGCGTTCCTATTCCTCCACATCCACTCCAACACTTATATTGTGCTATTTTTTTGATAGCTGCCAATCTGATGGGTGTAAGATGGTATCTCATTTTGGTTTTGATTTGTATTTCCCTAATAGCTAGCAATGTTGAGCATTTTTACATGTGCTTTTTAGCCATTTGTATTTCTTCCTGGAGAAGTTTCTTTTCAGGTCACTTTCCCATTTTTAAAATGGGTTCTTTGTCTTTTTTGTTTTCGAGATGTAGTATTTCTTTATATATGCATGATATTAGTCTCCTATCAGATATATCATTGCCAAATATTTTCTCCCATTGTGTAGGCAGCCTTTTTATTTTCTTAATAACATCCTTTGAGGTGCAGAAGTTTTTAATTTTGATGAATTCCCATTTATCTATTTTTTCTCTTGTTGCTCGTGCTTTGGCTGTGAAGTTCATGAAACCATTTCCTACTACTAGATCCTGTAGAGGCTTCCCTACATAATCTTCCAAGGTCTTACTGGTTTTGGCTCTTATATTTAGCTCTTTGATCCATCTGGAGTTGATTTTTGTATAAGGTGTGAGATGGTATTCTTCTCTCATTCTTTTGGATATGCATATCCAGTTCTCCAAGCACCATTTGTTAAAGAGGCCATTCTCTCCCAATTGTGGGCTTGGTGGCATTGTCGAATATCAGATTACGGTATATGTGAGGAACTATATCAGAACTGTCAATTCGGGTTCATTGGTCAGTAGGTCTATCATTGTGCCAATACCATGCACTTTTGATCACTGTAGCTTTGTAGTATGTTTTAAAGTCAGGTAATGTGATACATCCAACTTCATTTTTCTTTTCAGTATGTCTTTGGCAATTCGGGGCCTCTTACCTCTCCAAATATTTTGTGCTTAGTTTTTCCAGTTCCTTAAAAAATGCAGTGTTGATTTTTATTGGAATTGCATTAAATCTATAGATTAGTTTGTGTATAATAGACATCTTGATGATGTTTAGTCTTCCTATCCATGAACAGGGAATATTTTTCCATTTCTTCAAGTTTTCTTTGATTTCCTTTAAGAGTGTTGTGTAGTTTTCTGTATATAAATCCTGTATATCTTTAGTTAAATTTATTCCTAGGTATTTGATTCTTTTAGTTCCTATTGTAAATGGTATTTTTTTTCTTGATTTCCCTCTGAGATTGCTTGTTATTGGTGTACAGAAATGCTACTGATTTTTGAGCATTGATCTTCCAGCTTGCAACATTACTGAAGTCATTTAAAATTCTAGAAGATTTGTTGTAGATTTTTCAGGGCTTTCTATGTATAAGATCATGTCATCTGCAAATAATGAGATATTCACTTCTTCCTTTCCAATATGGATGCCTTTTATGTCCTGTTCTTGCCTCAATGCTCGGGCAAGTTCTTCTAAGACAATGTTAAATAGGATTGGTGATGGCGGGTATCCTTGTCTTGTTCCCGATCTCAGTGGGAAGGCTTTTAGGATTTCACCATTGAAAATGATGTTGGTTTTCGGTTTTTCATATATACCCTTTATCATATTCCGAAGTTTCTATCTATTCCTATCTTTTGTAGTATTTTTAACAGGAAAGTGTGCTGTATTTTGTCGAATGCTTTTTCTGCATCTATAGAGATGATCATGTGATTTTTTTCTTTCAATCAGTTTATGTGGTATATTACATTGTTTGATTTTCTTATATTGAACCATCCTTGCATACCCGGGATGAAACACACATGGTCATGGTGAAGAAACCTTTTGGTATGTTGTTGAATGCGATTTGCAAGTATTTTGTTGAGGATTTTAGCATATGGGTTCATTAGAGAAATTGGTCTGTAATTTTTCTTTCTAGTGGTATCTTTGGTTTTGGTATGAGGGTAATTTTGGCATCATAGAATGAGTAAGGCAATATTCCTTCTACTTCTATTTTTTGAAAGAGCTTAAGTAGAATTGGTGCTAGCTCTTTCTGAAATGTTTGGTAGAATTCAGCTGTGAAGCCATCTGGTTCGTGGCTCTTTTTAGTTGAGAGGTTTTTGATGACTGAGTCTATATCTTTACCTGTAATTGGACTGTTGAGTTCATCAATTTCTTCTTTCATCAATGTAGGCTGTTTGTGCATTTCTAGAAACTTGTCCATTTCCTCTAAGTTACCATTCTCGTTGGCATATAATTTTTAAAAGTTTCCTCTTATGATACTCTTTACTTCTGTGGGGTCAGTAGTGATATCCCGATGCTCATTCCTTATTTTGTGTATTTGAATCTTTTCCCTCTTTTTCTTTGTTAGTCTGCCTAAAGGTTTGTCAATGTTATTGATATTCTTGAAGAACCAGCTTTTGGTTGTGTTTATTGTTTCTAGTGTTTTATTATTCTTTATTTCATTTAGTTCTGCTCTAATCTTTGCTATTTCCTTCTTCTACTTCTTTTTGGTTTAGTTTGTTGTTGTTTTTTCTAATTCCTCCAAGTGTGCAGTTAGGTCTTCAATTTTAGCTCTTTCTTTTTTTTTTAATATATGATTTTATGGCTATGAACTTCCCTCTCAGGACTGCTTTCGCTGCATCCCATAGGTTTTGATATGTTGTGTTGCCATTTTCATTAGTTTCAAGGTAGTTGCTGATTTCTTTTGAGATTTCCTCCTTGACCCACTGTTTGTCTAAGAATGTGTTGTTTAACTTCCATATCCTTGTGCATAACCTGCTTCTCTGGCCCTTATTGATTTCCAATTTCATTCCGTTGTGGTCAGAGAAATTACTTTGTATAATCTCAATCTTTCTGTATTCATTGAGAGTTGTTCTGTGGCCTAGCATGTGGTCTATCTTGGAGTATGTTCCATGTGCACTTGAGAAGAATGTAAATCCTGCTGTATTTGGGTGTAGTGTTCTGTATATATCTATTAAGTCCAGGTCCTCTAATGTATTGTTGAGAGCCTTTGTTCTTTAGTGATTCTCTGTCTAGATGTTCTGTCTAATGATGATAATGGTGTGTTAAAGTCTCTTGCTATTATTGTAGAGGCATTTATTTCTCCACTTATATTTCCAGCGTTTGCTTC
Organism: Cabassous unicinctus; assembly: GCA_029593785.1. Taxonomy (NCBI): domain Eukaryota; kingdom Metazoa; phylum Chordata; class Mammalia; order Cingulata; family Chlamyphoridae; genus Cabassous; species Cabassous unicinctus. The sequence continues at coordinate 13,158 of JAQZBX010052841.1, read as the reverse complement.
ATGAATTTTGAGGCACCCCGATTAGGTGCATAAATGTTTATGATTGTTCTCTCTTCTTGAACGATTACCTCTTTTACTAATATATAGTGTCCATCTTTTTCTCCTATGATAGTTTTGCTTTTAAAGTCTATTTTGTCTGATATTAGAATAGCTTCTCCTGCCCGTTTTTGGCTATTGTTAGCTTGTAAAATTATTTTCCAGCCATTCATTTTAAGCCTCCTTGAATCCCTGTGTCGAAGGTGAGTTTCTTGTAGACAGCATATAGATGGATCTTATTTCCTTAACCATTCTGCCCATCTGTGTCTCTTGTTAGGTGAATTATTCCATTAACATTCAGTGTTATTACTCATAATGAATTTCTCAATTCAGCCATTTTTCTTTGGATAAATGTATGTCATATGTTGTTTTGTTTTTATTTTTTGTCATGTTAGCTGCTTTTAAACTCTCCTCTAACTCTCTCTCCTTTTTTTTTTCTTTCAACTTGTAGAACTTCCTTTAATTTTTCTTGAAATACAGGTTTCTTATTGACATACTCTCTTAATTTCTGTTTATCCTTGAATATTTTAAACTCTCCATCATTTTTTAATGCAAATTTTGCTGGGTAGAGAATTCGTCGCTGAAAGTTTATTTCTTTTAGTATTTTGACTATGTCATACCACTGTCTTTTTGCCTCCATGGTTTCAGCTGAGAAATCAGCACTTAATATTATTGTGCCTCCCTTGTATATGATGGTTCTCTTTTCTCTTGCTGCCTTGGGAAATTTCTCTTTGTCGTAAGCATTGGACACTTTGTCAAGTATGTGTCTTGGAGTTTGCCTGTTGGGGTTTATACTGCTTGGGGTGCGCTTTGCTTTCTGAATCTGCACATCCATCTTTCTCAATAGCGTTGGGAAATTTTCAGCCATTATTTCCTTCAACACTTTTTCTGTTCCCCTTCCCTTCTCTTCTCTTTCTGGGATGCCCATAATGCGTATGTTTGAGCATTTTGTGTTGACGGTTAATTCCCTTAGTCCCTGCTGGATTTTTCTATCTTTTTGTCTATTTGTTCTACTATTTGTTTGATATCAGATATATTGTCTTCCACAACACTAATTCTTTCTTCCGCCTGTTAAAATCTGCTACTATGTGAATCCAGCGTCTTTTTTATTTCTTTGATTGTGCCATTGGTCACCATCATATCCATTATCTTTTTGGGAGTGTTTAAACTTTCTTCAGTATGATCTCCAGGTGTCTTCTTTATATTCTTAATCTCTTCCTATCTCTTCTAACTTGGTCCATAATATTTGTTTGGAAAGCTTCAATTAGTTGTTCAATGATCTGCATCAGTTCCTGGTTTTAGTTTGTTCATTGGATTGGTCCATGTTTTCCTGTTTCTCAATGTGGTTTGTAACTTTTTTGTTGCCCTCTATTCATCATTTTATCTTGATAGATTTATTCAGTTGATTAGCTTCTCTCTCTACTGTAGAGTTTCATTTAGCTGGTGGTTCAGTGTGTGTGTGTAAACTTTTCTCTTTGATACTTCTTATTTTATTTTCTGGCTTCTTTCTATGTTCCCTTGAAGGAAAAGGATTAGGTCTGGAGGAATCAAAAGATGTAAGAAATGAAGAAGAATATTAGTTATATTGCTAAAAGTTAGAAGAGGGGTCAAATAAGACATAATGGAGTGAATATTTAACTCAAGTAGGCAGTGTAGACTAATAGAAAGATAGTGGAGTACCTACAATGGACTGGGAAACCAAAGAGAAGAATATATATATAATGATTTGAGGGCTAGAAATATGAGGAGGGAAAGAAAGAGTTAAGAAAGGGCTAAAAGGAAAGAGTTAATATTAATAAAGAAAGAAAAAACAAAATAGAGGGAATAGTAATTGACACCTTTGAGTTGTGGGCGTAAGGAAAAAATGTGAAATTTAATAGCCACAACAGAATGCATAAGGCAGAAAGATAAAGGAGGGATAGTAGATAGTTTGGAATACACAATCAATATATAGGGAGAATGGGAAATTACTGAAGAAGAAGCACAGCAAAAAGAGCGTAGCTAGGAGCACGTAATTTTAAAAAATGAAAGAATGAAGAAAGGGGATAGGAAAGAGGAAAGAAAAGCAGGAGGCAACAAATAAACAGAGAAAAAGCAAGCAACCACAGTGGCAAGCAAACAAACCTAAGGGGTATCAGTAATCCCTGGGGTCCTGTGGATCCTCTCAGCCTGCTTGTGTTTATCCAACAATTTCCCTGCAGGTTTTTATATGCAGGTCCTGAAGAAGATTTTCGCTATTAAACAAAATTAAAAAGAATTTATTTTTCATTTATTAAAGGGACCATTTTAATTATTATTTATTTATTTATTTATTGACATAATACAAGACCAAAAATAAGTCCTTCTCTAGACCACACCCCTCATGGAGGGGCCCCTAACTGGGCTCCTGGAAACTAATAAAGCACTTCCCAATTTCTGCATTCCCCAGGGATGCAAAAGTCTGATGTTTGTCAGTGTAGAAAGCTGAAAACATCAGACTCTGGCAGACTCTGCCCTTCTGAGTCAGAGCCCCTGCGTCATTGGGCTGCGTGTAAATGAGGTTAACTCTGCAGATTCGCCTCTCCCTTCAGCCTGGCGCTGCTTCAAGCTGCCTTATCTGCTCCCCAAAATTATGGGGGGGAGTTAAGGCAGCCAGATCAAAAGCTAAAATATGCCCTCTCTGCTTTCTGTCAGAACTCTCAGGTACTTGGAGATTGCCCCTCTTTCCAGCTCCACAGGCCGGGGTTAATCCTTGGGTTGATAGGCTAATCAACTCCCTAGAAGATTAAACTGAAGCTGTTTAGTTCTTCTAAGTTGCGGGGGCTTCAAGAAGCCAAATCCCCAGACAATAAAGCTCTTTTACCAGAGTTTCCTCCTCAGAAAATGCCCCCTCCCACCAGGTCGGGTCACCCAGTTACCGGAGGAATGGGAGTCACGCTCCCAACCAGGTATTTTTTTCCCATAACGGTGGGGGTCAGCCAACTGTGTTAACAACCAAATGCAGGTTTAAAACTCACGAATCTCTATGGTTCAGTCCACACCATTGATCTGTACAGATAGATGTCCCAAGCTTCTTACTCCACACGCCCACAGCATAGACCCCCGTGCTGCACCCCGTCTACTTTCTGCCGTGATCTGGGAGCTGTCTGCAGTTGTCCTCCTAAGCCGACACCATCTTGCCCACTTGAGTCTGATTTAAACATGAATTTAAATGAAAACACAGGCATAGAATCAAATAAAACACAAATCTCATTTTGTTTTGTAAAGTGAAGAAACATTTGCCTTGGCTTAGCCTTATGTAAAAGCTGTGTGTTGACATGTTAGTGAAAGCAAAGACATAGCAGCAAAACAAACAAGAATCTTACAAACCTTTCAAACTTGAATAAAAAACTGCATTCAAAGAGAGGTGAAACCACTGTCTTAAAGTTGATTATAAATGAATACACATGCAAATCAGCCAATGAAAGAAGTTTCCTTTTTGGATTTCTGAAGCAAAAAACTCACTGGTTCAACCAGTGTTCAGGAAAAGCAGTGTTTTCAAGTTGATTGTAATTGAAAACACATGTATAGCAGTGTAAAAAATAAGAATCATACTTAGATTTCCAAAGTGAGGAACCGGCAGCTTTCGCAGAGTGAAAGCAGTGGTTCATCATTCATTGTAAGTGATAAAAAGTGAATAGCTTTCAATGTAAGGAGTATATTGCTTAGTTTTGAAAACTGAAGAAACCAGTATTTTGGCATAGCATTAGGTAAAAGCAGGGTTTTTACATTGATAGTGAGTGAAAGCAAGTGCACAGCAGCCAAATAAGTATCTTACTAAACTTTCAAAGTTGAATTAACTGCCCCATTCACAGCCTGTTATGTGAAACCAGTGTTTTGAACATGAAATTAAATGGAAACAGAGGCATAGCAGCAAATAAAAGACAAATCTTATTTAGTATTTTAAAGTGAAGTAACCAATGCATTGGCTTAGCATTAGGTAAAATCAGTGCGTTGACATGTCTGTGAAATCAAGGATGTAGCAGACAAAAAACTAGAATCTTACTTACCTTTCAAACTTGAAGTAACGAATGCATTCACAGAGAGTTAGGTGAAACCAGGGTCTTGAAATTGATTTTAAGTGAATACACATGGAAATCAGCAATTGAAACATGTTTCCTTTTTGGTTTTCTGAAGCAAAGAACTCACTGCATTCAACAAGCATTCAGGAAAAGCAGTGTTTCCAAGTTGATTGTAATTGAAAACACATGCTTATCAGTGTAAGAAACAAGAATCTTACTTAGGTTTCAAAGTGAGGTACAGGCAGCTTTGGCAAATAAAAGCAGTGTTTGGGCATTCATTTTAAGTGATAACAAATGAATAGTTGTCAACGTAAGGAGTATATTGCTTAGTTTTGAAAACTAAAGATACCAGTGTTTTTGCATAGCATTAGGTAAAAACAATGTTTTAATATCGATAATGAGTGAAAGCAAGTGCACAGCAACCAAACAAAATAAGTGCCTTACTTCACTTTCAAAGCTGAATTAACTTCTGCATTCACAGCCTGTAAGGTGAAACCAGTGTCTTGAACATGAATTAAAATGAAAACACAGGCATAGCATCAAATAAAACACAATCTTATTTAGTTTTTTAAAGTGAAGAAACAACTGCATTTGCTTAGCCTAAGGTAAAAGCTGTGTGATGACAAGTGAGTGAAAGTAAGGGCATAACAGCCAAACAAACAAGAATCTTACTTACTTTTAAAACTTGAAGTAACTACTGCCTACACAGTGAGTTAGGTGAAACCCGTGTCTTGAAATTGATTTTAAGTGAATTCACATGCAAATCAGCCAATGAAACAAGTTTCCTTTTTGGTTTTCTGAAGCAGAGAACTCACTGCATTCAACCAGCGATCAAGAAAAGCAATGTTTTCAAGTGGATTGTAATTGAAAACACATGCTTAGCAGTGTAAGAAAGAAGAATTTTTCTTAGGTTTCAAAGGTGAGGAAACAGCAGTGTTGGCAGAGTAAAAGCAGTGGTTGATCATTCATTTTAAGAGATAACAATTGAATAGCTGTCAATGTAAGGAGTATATTGCTTAGTTTTGAAAAAGGAAGAAACCAGTGTTTTGGCAAAGCATTAGGTAAAAACATTGTTTTTACATTGATAATGAGTGGAAAAAGTGCACAGAGGCCGAAGAAATAAATATCTTACTTCACTTTCAAATTTGAATTAACTGCTGCATTCACAGCCTGTTTGGTGAAACCAGGGTTTTGAACATGAATTTAATTGTAAACACAGGCATAGCATCAAATAAAACACAAATCTTATTAAGTTTTGTAAAGGGAAGAAACCACTGCATTGGCTTACCTTAGGTAAAAGCTGTTTGATGACATGTGAGTGAAAGAAAGAGCATAGCAGCCAAACAAGTATCTTACTTACCTTTCGAACTTGAAGCAACTACTGCAAACAGAGAGAGGTGAAACCAGTGTCTTGAAATTGATTGTAAATGAACACACATGCAAATCAGTCAATGAAACAATTTTCTTTTTTGCTTTTCTAAAGCAAAGAAGTCAATGCATTCAGCCAACTGTAGGGAAAAGTAGTGTTTTCAAGTTGACTGTAATTGAAAACACATGTATACCATTTTAATAAACAAGAATCCTACTTAGATTTCCAAAGTGAGGAGCCTGCAGCGTTGTCATGGTAAAAGCAGTGTTTTGACATTCATTGTAAGTGAAAACAAGTGAATAGCTGCAAATGTAATGGGTATAGTGCTTTGTTTTGAAAACTGAAGAAACCGGTGGTTTCACGTAGTATTAAGTAAAAGCAGTGTTTATATATTGATAATGAATGAAAGCAATCGCATAGCAGCCAAGCAAACAATTATCTTACTTAACTTTCAAAGTTGAATAAACTGCTGCATTCACAGCCTGTTATTGGTAACCAATGCTTTGAAGATGAATATAAGTGAAAACACAGGCATAGCAGCAAATAATATACAAACCTTATTTAGTATTGTAAAGTAAAAAACAACTGCCTTGGCTGAACATTATGTAAAATCAATGTGTTGTCATGAGTGTGAAAGTAAGGATATAGCAGTCAAATAAACAAGAATCTTACTTACCTTTCAAAGTTGAAGAAACGACTGCATTCAGAGAGAGGTGAAACCAGTGTCTTGAAGTTATTGTAAATGAATATACATGCAAATAAGTCAAAAAACAATATCCTTTTTGGGTGTTCTAAAGCAAAGAACTCAATGCATTCAACCAGCATTCAGGAAAAGCAGTGTTTTCTAGTTGATTGTATTTGAAAACCAATGTTTAGCAGTGTAAGAAACAAGAATCTTAGGTTTCAAAAGTGAGGAAACGGCATCTTTGGCAGAGTAAAAGTTGTCATTTGTCATTCGCTGTAAGTGATACAAGTGAATTGCTGTCAATGTAAGGAGTATATTGCTTAGTTTTGAAAACTGAAGAAACCAGTGTTTTGGCATAGCATTATGAAAAGCAGTGTTTTTACATTGATAATGAGTGAAAGGAACCACAAAGTACCAAACAAATAAGTATTTTCCTTAACATTTAAAGTTGAATTAAATGCTGCATTCACAGCCTGTTACAGGAAGCCAAAGTTTTGAGGATGAATTTAAGTGAAAACACAGGCATAGCAGACGAGAAGAGACAAATATTATTTAATTTTGCATACTAAATAAACCCCAGCCTTCGCTGAGGATTAGGTAAAATCCGCGTGTTGACATATAAGTGAAAGCAAGGGCATTGCAGCCGAACAAACTTGAATCTTACCTTTCAAACTTGAAGTAAGTACTGCATTCTTGGAGAATTAGGTGAAACCAGAGCCTTGAAATGGATTTTAAGTGAATACACTTGCAAATCCGCCAATGAAACAACTTTCCTTTTTGGTTTTCTGAATCAAAGAAGTCACTGCATTCAACCAGCGTTCATGAAAAGCAATGTTTTCAAGTTGATTGTAATTGAAAACACATGCCCAGCTTTGTAAGAAAAAAGAATCTTACTTAGGTTTCAAAAGTGAGGAAATGGCAGCATTTGCATATTAAGAGGAGTGCTTGGTCATTCTTTGTAAGTGATACCAAGTGAATAGCTGTCAATATAAGAGTATATTGCTTAGTTTTGAAAACTCAATAAACCAGTGTTTTGGCATAGCATTAGGTAAAAGCAGTGTTTTTACATTGACAATGAGTGAAAGGAAATGCACAGCAGCCAAACAAATAAATATTTTACTTAACTTTCAAAGTTGAATTAACTTCTGCATTCACAGTCTGTGAAGTAAAACCAGTGTTTTGAACATGAATTTAAATGAAAACACAGGCATAGCATCAAATAAAACACAAATCTTATTTAGTTTTTAATGTGAAGAGAACACTGCATTGGTTTGGCCTTAGGTAAAAGCCGTGAGTTGACATGTGAGTGAAAGCAAGGGCATAGAAGCCAAACAAACAAGAATCTTACCTTTCAAACTTGAAGTAACGACTGCATTCACAGACATTAGCTGAATCCAGTGTCTTGAAGTTAACTGTAAAGGAATACACATGCAAATCAGCAAATGAAACAAGTTTCTTTTTGGTTTTCTGAAGCAAGAACTCACTGCATTCAACCAGTATTCAAGAAAAGCACTGTTTTCAAGTTGATTGTATTTGAAAACACATGTATAGAATTGTAAGAAACAAGAATCTTGCTTAGGTTTCAAAAGTGAGGAACCGGCAGCTTTGGCATAGTAAAAGCAGTGTTTTGACATTTATTGTAAGTGAAAACAATTGCATAGCTGCCAATGTTAGGAGTATATTGCTTAGTTTTGAAAACTGAAGAATCCAGTGTTTTAGCATAGCACTAGGTAAAAGCAGTGTTTTTACATTGATAATGAGTGAAAGCAAGCACACAGCAGCAAAAAAATATGTCTCTAATTTCAGTTTCAAAGTTGAATTAACAGCTGCAGTCACAGCCTGCTACGAGAAAGCAGTTTTTGAACATGAATTTAAATGAAAACACAGGCAAAGCATCAAATGAACACAGATATTTTTCAGTTTTGTAAAGTGAAGAAACCACTGCATTGGCTTAGCATTAGGTAAATGCTGTGTGATGCAATGTGAGTTAAAGCAAGGGCATAGAAGCCAAACAAGGATCTTACTCATCTTTTAAACTTGAAGTAACTACTGCCTTCACAGAGAGTTGAAACCAGTTTCTTGAAATTGATTATAAATGAATACACACGCAGATCAGCCAAAGAACAATTTTCCTTTCTGGTTTTCTAAAGCATAGAACTCACAGCTTTCAACCACCGTTGAGGAAGTGCAGTGTCAAGTTGATTGTAATTGAAAACACATGTATAGCATTGTAAAAACAAGAATCTTACTTAGATTTCCAAAGTGTAGAACTGACAGCTTTGGCATAGTAAAAGCAGTGTTTTAACAAGCATTGTACGTGAAAACAAATGGGTACCTGCCAATGTAATGAGTATGTTGCTTATATTTGAAAACTGAAGAAACCACTGTTTTAATATAGCATTATTTAAAAGCAGTGTTTTTACATTGATAATGAAAATAATTGCATAGCAGCCAAACAAACAATATCTTATTTAACTTTTATAGTTGAATGAACTGCTGCATTCACAGCCTGTTATTGGAAACCAGTGTTTTGATGAGGAATTTAAATGAAAACTCAGGCATAGCAGCAAATGAAAGACAAATCTTATTTAGTATTTTAAAATGAAGAAACCAATGCATTGGCTTGGCATTACGTAAAATAATCGTGTTGACATGTGTTTGAAAGCAAGTACATACCAGCAAAATGAACAAGAATCTTACTTACCTTTCAAACTTGAAGTAAGTACTGCATTCACAGTGAGTTAGGTGAAACCAGTGCCTTGAAATTGATTTTAAGTGAATACACTTGCAAATCAGCCAATGAAACAAGTTTCCTCTTGGTTTTGTGAAACAAGGAACTCACACCATTCAACCAGTGTTCAGGATAAGCAGTGTCTTCAAGTTGATTTTAATTGAAAACACATGCTTAGCAGTGTAAGAAACAAAAATCTTACTTAGGTTTCAAAAGTGAGGAACCAGCAGCTTTAGCAGAGTAAAATCTATGGTTGGACATTCATTGTAAGTGATAACAAGTGAATAGTTGTCAATGAAAGGAGTATGTTGCTTAGTTTTGAAAACTGAAGAAACCAGTGTTTTGGCATTGCATTAGGGGAAAGCAGCGTTTTTACAATGATAGTTACTGAAAGCAAGTGCACAGCAGTCAAATAAGTATCTGAATTCTCTTTCAAAGATGAATTTTGTGCTCCATTCTCAGCCTGTTTGGTGAAACACGTTTTTGAACATGATTTTAAATGAAAACACAGGCATAGCATGAAATAAAACACAAATCTCATTGAGTTTTATAAAGTGAAGAAACCACTGATTGGCTTAGCTTTAGGTAAAAGCTGTGTGTTGACATGTGAGTGAAAGCAAGTTCATAGCAGCCAAACAAACTAGAATCTTACTTACCTTTCAAACTTGATTTAAATACTGCATTCACAGAGCATTAGGTCAAACCAGTGTCTTCATGTTAATTGTAAATGAATACACATACAAATGAGCCAATGAAACTATTTACATTTTTGGTTTTTTGAAGCTAAGATCTAACTACATTCAACCAGCATTCAGGAAAAGCATTGGTTTCAAGAATATTGTAAATGGAAAAACACGTATAGCATTTTAAGATACAAGAATCTTACTTAGATTTCTGAAATAAGGAATCAGCAGGTTTGGCAGAGGAAAAGCAGTGTTTTGACATTCTTTGTAAGTGAAAACAAGAGCATAGCTGCAAATGAAGGAGTATATTGCTTAGTTTGGAAAACTGAGGAAAGCAGTGTTTTGGCATAGTATCAGGGAAAAGCAGTGTTTTTACATTGATAATGAGTGAAAGCAAGCACATAGCAGCCAAATAAACAAGTACCTTATTTAACTTTCAAAATTGAATGAACTGCTGTATTCACAGCATGTTACAGGAAACCAGTGTTTTGAAGATGAATTTAAGTGAAAACACAGGCATAGCAGCTAATGAAAGACAAATCTTATTTAACATTGTAAACTGAAGGTATCACTGCATTGGCTTAGCATTAGGTAAAATCCATGGGTTGACATGTGACTGAAAGCAACATCATAGCAGCCAAACAAACAAGAATCTTACTTACCTTTCAAACTTGAAGGAAATACTGCTTTCTCAGAGAGTTAGGTGAAACAAGGGCCTGGAAATTGACTTAAACTGAATACACATGCAAATCAGCCAATGAAACAAGTTTCCATTTTGGTTTTCTGAAGCAAAGAACACACTGCATTCAACCAGCATTCAGGAAAAACAGTGTTTTCAAGTTGATTGTAGTTGAAAACATGCTTAACAGTGTAAGAAACAAGAATCTTACTTAGGTTTCAAAAGTGAGGAACTGGCAGCTTTGGCAGAGTAAAAGAAGTCGTTGGTCATGCATTGGAAGTGATAAGTGAATAGCTGCCAATGTAAGGAGTATATTGCTTAGCTTTGAAAACTGAAGAAACCACTGTTTTGGCATAGTATTAGGTAAAAGCTGTTTTTACGTTGATAATGAGTGGAAGCAAGTGAATAGCAGCCAAACAAACAAGTATCTTACTTAACTTTCAAAATTGAATTAACTTTTGCATTCACAGCCTGTTACTGGAAACCATTTTTTGAAAAAGAATTTAAGTGAAAACACAAGCATAGCAGTAAATAAAAGACAACCATTATTCAGGATTGTACAGTGAAGAAATCTCTGCTCTGGCTTAGCATTACGTAAAATCCATGTGATGACACATGAGTCAAAGCAAGGTCATAGCAGCCAAACAATCAAGAATGTTACTTACTTTTCAAAATTTAAGTAACTACTGCATTCACAGAGAGTGAGGTGGAACCAGTGCCTTGAAATTGATTTGAAGTGAATACACATGTAAATCAGACAATGAAATAAGTATCCTTTTTAGTTTTCTGAAGTAAAGAACTCACAGCATTCAACCAGCGTTCAGGTGAGCAGTGATTTCAAGTTGATTGTAATTGAAAACACATGTTTAGCAGTGTAAGAAACAAGAATCTTACTTAGGTTTCAAAAGTGAGTAAACAGCAGCTTTGGCAATGTAAAAGCAGTGTTTGCGCATTCGTTGTAAGTGATAACAAGTGAAAGCTGCCAATGTAAGGAGTATATTGCTTAGTTTTGAAAACTGAGGAAACCAGTGTTTTGGCCTTACATTACATAAAGGAAGTGTTTTTACACTGATAATGAGTGAAAGCAAGCACACAGCTGTCAAATAAATAAGTATCTTACTTAAGTTTCAAAGTTGAATTAACTGCTGTATTCACAGGCTGTTAGGTGAAACCAAAATTTTGAAGATGAATTTATTTGAAAACACAAGCATAACAGCAAATAAAAGACAAATCTTATTTAGGATTGTAATGTGAAGAAAACATTGTATTGGCTTAGCTTAAGTTAAAAACCCTTTGTAGACATGTGAGTGAGAGCAAGGATATAGCATCCAAAAAACAAGAATCTTACTTATCTTTCAAACTTGGATTATATATTGCATTCACAGAGAGTTAGGTGAAATCAGTTTCTTGAAGTGGATTGCAAGCAAATACCCATGCAAAGCATCGAATGAAACAGGTTTCTTTTTTGATTTTCTAAAGCAAAGAATTCAATGCATTCAGCATACGTTGGGGAAAAGCTGTGTTTTCAACTTGATTGTAGTTGAAAACTCATGTGTAGCAGTGAAAGAAACAAGAATTTTACTTAGAATTCCAGAGTGAGGAACCGGCAGTTATGGCAGAGTAGAAGAAGTTTTTAGACATTTATTGTAATTAAAAAAATGTGCATAGCTGCCAATGAAAGGATTATATTGCTTTGTTTTGAAAACTGAAGAAACCAGTGTTTTGTCATAGCATTAGGTAAAAGCAGTGTTTTTACATTGAAAATGAGTGAAATCAAATGCACAGCAGCCCAACAAATAAGTATCTTACTTAACTTTCAAAGTTGAAATAAATGCTGCATTCATAGCCTGTTAGGTGAAACCTATATTTTGAACATGAATTTAAATGAAAATACAGGTATAGCAACAAATAAAACACAAATCATATTTACTTTTGTAAAGTGAAGAAAGCACTGCATTGGCTTAGCCTTAGGGAAAAGCTGTGTGTTGACATGTGAGTGAAAACAAGGGCAAAGCAGCCAAACACATAAGAATCCTACATACCTTTCAAACTTGAAATACCTACTGCATTCACAGAGAATTAGGTGAAACCAGTGTGTTGAAGTTGTTTGTAAATGAATACTCAAACAAATCAGCCAATGAAAGAAGTTTCCTTTTGGGTTTTCTGAAGCAAAGTACTCCTTGCATTCAACTAGCGTTCAGGAAAAGCAATATTTTCAAGTTGATTGTAATTGAAAACTCATGCTTAGCAGTGTAAGAAATAAAAATCTTACTTAGATTTCAAAGGGCGGAAACAGCAGCTTTGGCATAGTAAAAGCAGTGTTTTGACATCCATTGTAAGTGAAAACATGTGCATAGCTGCCAATGTAATGAGTATATTGCTAAGTTTTGAAAGCTGAAGGAACCAGTCTTTTGGCATAGTATTAGATAAAAGCAGTGTTATTACAATGATAATGAGTGAACGCAAATGCCTAACAGTCATACAAACATGTATCTTACTTCAGATTCAAAGTTGAATTAACTGCTGCTTTCACAACCTGTTATGGGAAACCAGTATTGTGAATATGAACTTAAGTGAAAACACAGGCATAGCACCAAATAAAAGACAAAATTTATTAAGGATTGTAAAGTGAAGAAAACACTGCCTTGGTTTAGCATTAGGTAAAATCAGTGTATTGACATGTGAGTGAAAATAAGGACATAGCAGCCAAAAAACAAGAATCTTACTTAGCTTTCAAACTTGAAGTAACTACTGCATTCACAGATAGTTAGGTGAAACCAGTGTGTTGAGGTTGATTGTAAATGAATACACATGCAAAACAGTCAATGAAACACATTTCTTTTTTGGTTTTCTAAAGGAAAGAACTCAATACATGCAGCCAAAGTTGGGAAAAGCAGTGTTTTCAAATTGATTGTAATTTAAAACAGATGTACAG
>JAQZBX010052840.1:0-19031 GCA_029593785.1 Cabassous unicinctus | reverse complement strand
GGGGGGGGATAAATAAATAAATAAATCTTTAAAAAAATAAATAAATAAAAGTGGAAGAGGGAGGCAGAAGAAGAGAGTGAGAGAGATGTAAGGACGGAAGCAGGGTGAGAGATGCTGCGTTGCTGTCTTTGAAGATGGAGAATGGTGGGCATGAGTCAAGACTGCAGGTAGCCTCTAGAAGCTGGAAAAGACAAGGAATTCTCCCATAAAGCCACCAGAAGGAATACAGCCTTACACCATAATTTCAGTCCAAGTAAGATGTGTGTCAGATTTCTAATCTAAAGTAATGTAAGATAACAAATTTATGTTTTAAGCCACTAAGTTTGTGGTAATTTGTTATATCAACAATAGAAAACTAATACACATAGTGAGTACACTTTTTCTGTCAAGGTTCTCTCAGTATAATGGCAGTGAGAGTCACCCATTTTGTTGACTATATCTGTAATTTATTTCATTTTATTGCTAAGTAGTATTCCATTGTATGAACATACCATGATTAGTTTTTCCATTCTCCTGTTTGATCAACTTTTGAATTATTTCTAGTTTGGGACTATTGTGAATAAAGCTGCTATGAATAGCCTTATGCAAGTCTGTTTAATGCCATATGGGCATCCATTTAAGGTAAGGGTTGCACATATTGGGTTTGCTGGGTCCTTTAACGAAATAGCATAACAAGGCCACATCCTCATCCCCGGAAGATAGTCACTGCCCAGGTGTCCTGAACATTATCTCAGCCATCAGCATGCCAGTGTTGCAGACACCCGTCTCTCATCAAAAATCCAACAAAGTCAGGTAAAGGAAACCAGAATAATGCAACCTATTTTAAATTTTAGAAATAAATTAAAAATAATTCTCCTAGGAATGAAACCAGAATAGGAAATCAAAATGTCAGTAGCAGCCCCTCTAAAAGTAAAGAGAGATAAATTAAAATGTATCCATTTATTCATTTCAGGGGCAAAAATTATTGAGTACTCAGAGCTAACAGCATTGTGCTAACCTAGGATATAAAGATTCTGTTAACAACCTAGTAGAGAGATGAACAGATAAATAAACCTTTGCAATTTGGTATTCTTAAGTGCTATGATCATGCTAAATGCACTGACTATCGTGGAAGTAAAGAGGAGAGACCTTTAAATCCGCCTGGTAGGTGTGGATTTCCAGTGGGTCTCTGGGAGGATGGAGTGTTCTGGTCAAAGAGAACAGCAAGGCCAAAGCCCGGAGGCAGGAACTCGTGGGCATATATGAGGAACAAAAGGGACCGGATGAGTACTCAAGGACAGCAGACCTTCGCCTACTCAGAGATACATTCTAAAGATACCAGGAATTGAGAAACCTTGAAACATTATCATGTGCTTGTGAAGAAAAAGTTCTCAAATAGAGGCCAATCAATAAGGTGCTCTAACAGAGATATAAACACACTGAAATTCTGAAATTCTTTCAATTCCTCAAAATTGCCTTTTTTTTTTGTACAAGTAGTTCCCTCTACCTGGGATACTCTTTCCTTCCCTTCCTATTCCCCACTTCTAACACTTCTCTTAGTGTAGCTATTGATCCTTTCGATTTCAGCCTAATGGTATACGTCCTCTTAGAAGCCTTCCTTGACCCTCTGTTCTCCCTATACCCAAACTATGCAAGATGCTTGCTTCATACAGCTTTATGGCCTCTTAGACTTTCCGTAATGTAGCTATCTATATTGCTTTAATTTAATTGTCTGTGTCCCCTGATAGACAACACAGTGGTAAACTCAGGAGTATTATTATCTCCATTTTACAGATGTGGAATCTGAGGCACATTGTAGAGTAATGCCTCAATTTCTCATCTAGAGATAGGAATAATAGTACCTACATAGAGAGTTGTGTGGATTGAATGAGTTCATACATTATTTTTAGTTAAGTTGTGGCCAACTGAATCAGGGTGGGCCGTAAGGATTAAATCAAACCATCTTTGTGGAGTATCTCACACATAGTAAATATTAGGCTCCTTTTTGCTTTTGTTCAAGTTTTCTCTAAAGTTGAGAGGTTAAATTCTTATAAACAAGTCATATTACTTGCTCTGTTAAAATTTAGGTTTGATTTCTCTTCAACGCATATCTCCACTTAGAGCTTCAGATTTATATTCCAAATATATATTCAACAACTTCTCTTGGATGTCTCATAAAGACATCAAAGTCAACATATCTAGAGCAACTCAAAATTGTCTTTCAGACCTCTTCCTCCAGGTTCCTCATCTCAAATAATGGCACAGCTCAAGCTAGAAGACTGGGAGTCATTTTGTTTTTTTGACACTTTTCTCTTCTTTTTTCACATACAGTTGATTATGAAGTCCTAACTTTGATTTAGACTTATTTCTTTGATTCACCATCTTCTTCAGATCTTCATTCCTGCAAGCTGGTTTTCACACATCCTCTGTTGCTTCCTTCTTATTCATTCTCCATGCTGCAGCCAGAGTAGTCTTTTACCAATACGAATCTGATCATGTCCAGATGGACCCTTTCCAACTCATCAGTGGCTTCCCTTTGTCCTTCAGCATGGCCCTCAAGGTTCCTGCCTGCCTCTCCTGCAGAGTGAACCATCACACACTAGCCACAGTGGACTTCTTCCAGGGCCCTAACAAAGGGCCTTCAAACCTGCAGTTCCACTGCTTTCAATACACCTGCCTCCCCACGCCCCCTTCCCTTTGTTGCCTGCCAACTCCTATTCTCAAGGCTCAGATTAAATGTCACTTCCTCAAGGAGATATTTCTTGACCCTCCAGAGCAGTCAGGTCCCTTTGTCACACATTCTCATAACTCCCAGGCTTTTCTATTTTTTTTCTTTCCCTGAGCAATGATTACAGCATTGATCAGTGTGTAGCCTCAATTCGAAGCTATTTGCTTTATATTTTAAGTTGCCAGCTGCCAGGCAGAAGAGGAAGTAGTAACGTGATTGCCATTGCCTGCACATATTAGTATCTAATTTTGCAGAAGGCATCTCTTCATCTGATTCCACTTAGAGTTATTTTCAGGGTTGAAATTTAATTAAAAATTTTTTAAATTTAAAATTTGATGCCAACTTGAAGCTCAAAATATCTCGGAAAAATACACTACGTCGTGATAAACAGAATGAAGAGTACTGTGTAAGCAGAGGGTTGCCTGCTACATGCCAGCTAGTGAAATTAAGTGCAGTGGAAACCATCGGGTCTTTCAGTAAACATGGTGGTAGAATTTCCAAATCCGGGGGAGGCTCGCCAGTCCTATGTTTGCTTTGTGTAGAAATCTTGAAAGACTACACGAGCCAGGTGAGGAACACCTACGGATTGGATCTTCTGACAAACTTTAAAGAGTGGCCAGTGATATGTAATTCAAAAGAATAAGAACAAAACCCAGTTGGAAATACAGTCAAGACGCGGTGTTTTTTCCATATTCCTTGTGATTCTACTTCCAGCCTAAAGATATTTAGGTGGTGAAGAACAGCAGCAGTGACTATTATTGAAAGCATTATTGCAGATGGCTAAGAGTGATACAGAAGCACCCTTGCTCTGAAGGTGAAGGTTAAAACTCAAAGTTAGATTAAAAAAAAAAAAAAGACTAAGAAAAAATAAAGATGAAAACCAAAACGAAACAAACAAAAAAGTTAGATTGAAAAGCAGAAGACAAAACTGGATAAATGTATGCTGGTTTCCTTTACTGTTACTAAATCACTGGTGTGACTTAGAATTGGTGGGAGCTTTGATTTGAGGAAAACAGTGTAATTAGCGATGCCATTTAAAAAATGACTGCTTCGTTAGAATAAGTTGCCTGAGGACCGACACCCCGGTTTCATTCGTTCACTGGCATATCCCTGGGACGAAGCCCATTATTGGAATCAATAAATAGTTGGTAAATAGAGCTCTCGATTTCACATCACAAATTTTAGTTCACTTTTACCTAGATTTAAAATCAAATGTGGGAAAGCTTGAACAGTCTTGCACCTCAGGCACTCCACAGCGCCTGACCAGCGACGGTGCTAAGAGCTGCCCTAGATCTCCTCTCCTTAGCGGTCCTTCCCCAGCGCTCCCGGACCTCGGCTCAGGCACCGCCCACACTCTGCCCCCGTGCTTTGGCGTTAATCCCAGCCTTTGAGAAACAGTCTGAGAACAGAAATCGTGAGTCATGGGTTTGGGGGTTCGGTCCGGGAGCACCCGGCGTTGTGGCTGTACGTGGGCGGGGGTGGGCGGCTTGGCGATGCCTACAAAGATGAGCGCGGCCGAGAAAGGCCACAGCCCTTCTCTCCTGGGCAGGTTCCCCCGACAACCTCCCCTACCCCTCCTCGCTCCCTTTCCCGGCGGACGCCCATCAGCACCCCGCCAAGGGTCCGCGAGGGGCGGCGCCCGCGCTCCAGCTCGCCGCCCGAGCGGCCACATCACCAGGCGCTCGCTTCCCCCTCGGGCCGCGGCGCGACTGCGCCTGCGCGGAGCGGCCGCGCGGGGGCGGGGCGCGGGGAGCTGGCGGCGCCCGGACTGACAGCGCGGGGCCGCGGCTGTGCGGGAGGCGCGCGAGCAGGAAGGAGCCGCGGGCCGGCGCCGCCGCCCGCCCCGCCGCCACCGCCGCCACCGCCGCCCGGGGTCTAGGTGAATGCCCCTTCCGTCCCCCGCCCCGGGTGCCCCTGTCCGGTCTGAGGAGACGGACTCCCCTCTCTCCACACCGGCCGCAACCGCCGCCGCGCGGGGGGCAGGTGATCATGGAGGGAAAGTCTCGGCTTTGGCGCCGTTCGGGCGCATCCCAGGTAACGGAGGGAGGTGGGGGCAGGACCCCTCGCTCGGGACCCAGAGGCGAGGGTGCGGGAGTGGCGGTGCGGCGGGGCCCCGCCCGAGCCGCCGGGAGCGCCGTGCCGGCCGCGGTGCCCCGCTCCGGACCGGCCGCGCCCCGCGCCCGGCAGGAGAGGCGAGGGCGGGAGGGGAGGCTGGCCTGGGCGCCGGCGGCGAACCGGCAGGCGCGGGGGCGTTGTCCGCGCTGCGCGAGACCCGCCAGACGGCGCGTTGTGGCGGAGCGACGGGTGGAAGGTGAGCAGGATGGAGATGCTGCGAGGCCGGCGCGGCACACCCGGGATCTGTCACCGGGTTCTCTCGTTCTTCGTTTATGTGAAGTACATCGAAATGTACAAATTGTTCATTTACAGAAAGAGATTACATATATGTATACATATTATGTATGTGTAATCTCTTTCTGGAAGTGAGCAATTTCCTTTTCTATTGAAATAAACCGCACATGCCATAAATTTGCCCTTAAATGTACAATTCAATGATTTTTAGTATATTCACAAACTTTTACAACCAGTCACCACTATATAATGCCGGAGCATTTTCATCACCTATAAAATAAACCCAGTACCCATTAAGCAATCACTCCCCATTCCCCCTTTACCATAACCTCTGGCAACCATTAATCTGCTTTATGAATTTGCCCTGTCTGGATATTTCATACAACACGTGGTCTTTTGTGTCCAGCTTCTTTCACATAACAAAATGTCTTCAAGTTTATAGCATGCTTCATTTTTATGGCTGAATAATATTCTATTGAATGGTTATGCCACAGTACCACGTTTTGTTTATCCATTCATCAGTTGATAGATGGATTGTTTCCACTTTTTGACTTATGAATAATGTTGCTGTGAACATTCGTGTACAAATTTTTGTGTGGACATGTTTTCATTTTCTTGGGTATATATCTAGGAGTGGAATTCCTCTATGTTTACCTTTTTGAGAAAGTGCCCAACTTTTTCCCACCAGCAATGTATGAGATATCCAATTTCTCCACATCCTCACCAACATCTGTTGACTACTTTTCATCATAGCTCTTCTAGTGGGTGTGAAGTAGTATCTAATTGCACTTTTGATTCACATTTCCCGAATGAATAACAGTATTGAGCATCTTTTCATGTGCTTATTGGACATTTGTATATCTTCTCTAAAGAAATGTCTATTCAAATCTTTTGCCCATATATTAATTGGTTTATTTATCTTCTTATTGTTGAGTTGTATTCACATATAGAAAAAAATTCTAGATTTGGAGGCTGGGACTAACTAAAAAAGCCAACCAACCTGATACCAAACAACATAATGCTTATACATGGGTAAAGGTCAAATAAGTGCTGGTTAAGTTTTTCAGAATACCCTACCTGTAAGTTTTTGGGCATCTTATGGCCCCCGTTTTCCTTTTCTGTTATTTGGAGAAAAGCAGTAGAAGGTGTGTTCCTCACCAAAGTCAACATAGATCACCCACAGTAGGCATTTTCATATATCCCATGCTCCAGTTATCACTTTTATTATAAATAATCTAATCTGACTGTTTAAAAGTATAGCAGATTTCATAAATGCTCTAGAAAATAAAATTAAAGATTTCCAAATGGAAATAATGGATAAGCAACTGATCAAAAATGTGTGAACAACAGTCTAATCCTGCTTTTCAACTAAGTTATTTTAATTAATATAATTAATTATAAAACAACTCTTTTATGCTTCACTGCCAACATTAGTAGAATAAGGCTAACAATTTCAATATATGGTTTGAGTGTTTTTGTTTTGTTTTAGCTGATGAAATGATTATCAAACATATTGAAAATAAAAACTATCCACCTTAGTATAGATTGTTACTGACTAAACCAATGGATGTACAAATATCCTGTAGCTACAAATGTTTTCCCAAGTTGGGCTTCTCTACTCCCTGGAGTTTTTAGTGCCATTTATTAAGGACCAAAAGTAGAGGACAGTGAAAAGTGGAAATATCTTTGGGGACATGATCCCTGGGAAATGCTGGTCAGAGCTGATTTGTCTATGGTAGTCTTCTAGGCACCTCTCATCCCTTTGAAATTTCTCTAATTAGATTTATTTATTTAAAAAAAATATGTAGAAATAAAAAACAAACATATGGAAATATTTCCAGGAGGGCTTAAGGGACAGTCGTTCTGTTTTAATGTGAATGGATTTAATCAGATTGAATTTCCCTGATCAGCTGCACTGAGGAAATGGGAAATTTGGATGAGAAAGGTAAGTAGTATGGGATCATGGAACATTTTGGAGGTTTGTGCAAAACTTGCCCTGTTCTGAAAAATAAAATTTGAGAATGGAGATACCTGGACACTTGAGGAGTCTGGAAGATGGGAATTGGAAAGCAAGGATGAGAAGCATTTTGGAACCAGAGACTGTGGAATATAAAGACAGATTTAACTTGTTTAGACAGGTTTGCCTGAGGAAAATGTCTAAATAGGAAAAGTGGAGGAAGTCTTCTCCCTTATTCCATTCCTCTTCCCTTTTCCTGTCCTTGCTCCTCCATACCTACTTTTCTCTTTGAACCCAGAAATCAGACTGAAATTGATACCCTATCACTCTCCAGATTCTAGTCAAATTGAGATCAGATTCAAGAAGCCAGATAAAGATTAAAATACTATTAAAATAATAGTTTAATTTTCATTTCTGGTAAAGCTGGATGGGAGAACTCAGTTTAGACCCATGCTTACTATGTTCCTTCTTAATTTACTTACCTAGTTGAAACTAGCACCTAATAAATTGCAATTTTTCCCTGTGGGAGAGAGAAAGTCCTGTTCCCAGGAAGTTTATCCAGAATTGGAATGGAAAGGAAAACTTTCCCTACTTAAGTCTTCAAGTCCAAGAGAGGCAGTGAGAGCCCAGGGGTGGGACCTGTCTTGAACATTGACCTTTATCTTAGCAATTAGATAAATTACTTTGCTGTAGGAGGAACTAGTGATAGGGGTAGAGAGAAAGAGCATAAGCATTCCTTCAGTCTTTTTTCTCCTACATTGAGGAGGGAAAGTTCATTGTCATTGCCAAGAGGGAAATAAGCAGCTTTCCTTTTATCTGCTGTTGTGGGTAATGGTGTTTTTTTAGGATAGCCTAGGAACTTAATCACCGTTTATAAAATTGGAACTGAAAATATATTTTCCTTAGAAATAATAAATCTCTTAAATATTTTTTAAGTTGGCCAATATTTCCTTGTGTGGTTAAATATATAGATTATTAAAGTTGATTTCCTTACTTTTTTTAATCCAAGTAAATTTTTAATTTAAAAAAGATATTTAGATTACATAAATGTTACATAGAAAATATAGGGTATTCCCATATGCTCCACTCCCCACACTGCCCACATTTACCCACATTAACAACATCCTTCATTAGTGTGGTACATTCATTGCAATTGATGAACACATTTTGGAGCATTGCCACTAAGCATGGATTGTAGTTTACATTGTAGTTTCAACTCTGTCCCACACAATTCTGTAGGTTATGGCAAGATATATAATGGCCTGTATCTGTCATTGCATTGTCATTCAGGACAATTCCCAAGTCCCGAAAATGCCCCTGTATTACACCTGTTTTCCCTGTCCCTGACCTCAGAACCTCCAGTGGCCGCTGCCTCCACACCAATGATATAAGTTCTTCCATTGCTAGAATCATAATAAGTCTATAGTAGAATACCATTAAGTCCACTCTAGTCCATAGTTCATTCCCTAATCCTGAGAGTTCTGGGATGGTGGTGCCCACTCCACCTCTAATTGAGAGGGGGCTTCAGTCCCATATGGCCGATGGATGGGACTCTCTTGCTTTCATTTGTAGACTTTCTTGGTTTCTTGGTATGGTGGTTGTCCATCATCACCTCTTTGTTAGTTGTCCTGATCCAAGTATTTATTGAGTGTCTAGAATATAACAGGCATTGGACTAGACTCTGGGGATTCAGTGATGAACAAGAATTGGTCTTTGCTGTCATGGAGTTTACAAACTAGAAAGATAATTGCAAGTACAATTACAACAAAGCATAGTAAGTATGAAAAAGTAAAGAGTACTTTAGCACCACAAAGGAGGAAGTGGTGGTTAAGAGCTGAGATTATAAAGTAGAGTAGGAAGTAGCCAGGTAAAAGGAAAGGGTGAGGACAAGCAAGCAAACATGTGGAAAGACCAAGTGAGAGAGTGTGGAGCACTAAAGTAGTATTTTGCAAAGTGTGTGTACCTACTAGTAGATTGTAAAATCAATTTAGTGGATTGTGACAACCATGTTTTAAAAAAGAAATGAAATAGAAAATGAGTGTGTCATACACATATATTTACTAGATTGTGATTTATAAAGTTTGAAAATCCCCATGATAGAGGAACAGAGAAAAAATCCAGTATATATGACTAGCGTCAAAGGTCTCAGGAAGGTGAGGAGTAATTATGCAGAATTCATTTAACCTTTTTAATGAATTTGGATTTATCTTAGGGAAAATGAGAAGCATTGAAAATAGATTCATGTTTTCTAAAGATCTTTCGGGTGCCTAATCTTTCTCTTAACTGAAATATAAACTTCTAATTCCTTGTTCCAGTGTTACAGGTACTCCAAAATCTGGTTCCAATCTATTTCTTCAAAAGAATCATTCCACTATTTCTGTTACTGGAACCTCTCATTCCATAAAGACTCCTTGTTTGCATAAGTGCCTTTGCACAAAGACTGAAAGCTTTGTGAGAGCAGACTTCGCTTCTAGCTTGTTCATGCTGTATCACAGGCATTTGGTATAGTGCCTGGTGAATAGTAAGGCCTTAGCAAATCTTTGTAGATAGAGTATAAATACCCTTAATATTAGCAGAAGTATTACCTAAACTGTTAACAGTACTGTTGCATAGTTGTAGAATATGATTTTGAAATTTCTAGTAATATTTGCTTTTGGAAAAAGAAAAATTCTTTATTAGAAATCCTTTTTCTGAAGATGGTGGACTAGAAAGACATGGGACTGTCTTCTCTCTAAGGAAAATAACTGGAGGACAGGCAGAAACAACCTGGAAAAAAATCTTCCAAGATTTAGGATACCAGGGGAAGGCTGGACACCACCCAGAGGAGAGAGGGACAAAGGAAAAGAATCGTAACTAAGTTAAAAGCCTCAGCTGCAAATGCTGGCACTCTCCCCCACACTATAGACACTTTGGAATTCTCAGGCCTCTGGCCAGTAACTACAGGCAAAGGGGGCGCCCAGGGATCCACCTCCCCAGGAAAGGAGGGCGAGACGGACATAGCCCAAGGCTGACTCAGCTTTTGACCCACAAATTTCATCTGCTGTGTCCCATGACCCCTTTGAGGCTGGGTGGGGCCATGCCATTGTTTGCCTTGGGAGCCAGCAAGGGACTAAAGAGATCCCACCCTCTCTGTCTATCTCTCTACTGACTGGGACTGGTTGTTGAGGACACAGAGGGGAGTGGAATTACTTCCTACCTGGGAAAAGGGTGGGGGCTGCCAGCAAAGGTTGGAGACCTGCCTCTGAGAAAGTTTGAATTACAAGGCTCTTAGCCTCCAGGCAGAAGCTCTATCACATTGATCCAGTCTGTGTTGCAACACACTCCAACTAGGCATTGAACAGAGACGTCTGCCAAAGGGCGCCATCTGCAGTCAGACGAAGGAAATGCATGTGAGAAAATAAAAAATAACTAAGAGAGGCTTTTTCGGGCTTTACAGCCTCTCTACCCAAGACCCTAAGAAGCAGGTCTGCAAACCATTACTGGGTCCAGAGCCCAGATTTGAACAACTAAAAGGGACAATTCTAAAGACCAAGAACAGGTTGAACCAAGAATCAAAAACAGCAGTAACACACAGCTGTCACCACTAAAACCCTACAAAAGAAAGAGAAATTGAGCATCTGAGTAAACTCAACATCCTAATCAGATGCCTAGACATCAGCAAAAAATTACAAGCCATACTAAGAAAATGGAAGAAATGGCCCCAAAAAAGGAATATATCAAAGTCCCAGAAGAGACATAGGATTTGAGACAACTAATCAACAAACTGCACACAAATTTCCAATACCAAATTAATGAGTTGAAAGACAATATGGCTAAAGAGATAATGGACATCGAGAAGACACAGTGAACACAAAGAGGATTTGAAAACCTGAATAAAAAACAGAGCTCATGGGGATGGAAGACACGATAGGTGAGATAAAAAATGCATAAGAGGCATACAACAGCAGACTCGAAATGATAGAAGAAAGAATAAGTGATACAGAAGACAGAACAGCTGAAATTGAAGAGAGAAAAGAATGGAAAAAATAGAACGGGGGCTCAGGGAGTTAAATGATAACATGAAACACAACAATATATGCATCATGGGAGTTTCAGAAGGAGAAGAGAAGGGGAAAGGGGCAGTAAGAGTATTTGAGGAAATAATAGCTTTCTTACGAAAGAAATGAACTTACATGTCCAAGAAGCGCAGCATACCCAATCAGAATAAATGCAAATAGACCTACTCCAAGACATGTACTACTCAGATTGTCAAACGTCAAAGATAAAGAGAAAATTCTGAGAGTAGCAAGGAAGAAGCAAACCATTACATACTAGGGAGGACCGGTTAGACAGCAGATTTCTCATCAGAAATCATGGAGGTGAGAAAACAGTGGTATGATACAATTAGGATACTGAAAGAGAAAAACTGCCAGCCAGGAATTCCTTATGCAGCAAAATTGTCCTTCAAATATGAAGGTGAGTTTAAAATATTCTCAAACAGAAACTAAGAGAATTTGTAAAAAGGAATCTACCTTTGTTGGAAATATTAAAGGGAGCCTTTGAGCTTGAAAAAAAAAAGGCAGGAGAGAGAGTGTATTAGTCAGCCAAAGGGTGCTGATGCAAAATACCAGAAATCCGTTGGCTTTTATACAGGGTATTTATTTGGGGGTAGAAGCTTACAGTTACCAGGCCATAAAGTGTAAGTTACTTCCCTCACCAAAGTCTGTTGCCACGTGTTGGAGCAAGATGGCTGCCGACATCTGCAAGGGTTCAGGCTTCTTGGTTCCTCTCTTCCTGGGGCTCCTTTCTCTCTGGGCTCAGCCCCTCTGCTCTCTCCACAAAGCCAGCTGTAAACTATCAGGCAAACGGCTTGTCTCTCTTCCTGGGGCCTCTGCTGTGTCCAACTGAGCCTTTTCTCCTTCCTCATGTATCTGTTTCTCTATGTGTTTACTTCCCAGGCTCCAGGATTAAAATTCCAAACTCCCTTCTCTGCTGTGCAGTTTCTCTGTGAGTCCCCACCCACCAAAGGGGGCAGGGACTTGGCATCTTACTGATGTGGCCCAAACAAAGACCTAATCATAATTTAATCATACCCAGAGGAACAGACCAGTTTATATACATAATCCAATATCTATTTTTGGAATTCATAAACAATATCAAACTGCCATAGAGAGGCTTGGAGGAAAGTATAGAAGAAAGAATAGCAGAAAGGCTAACCAAAGAGTAAAAAGACAGATAAAAATAAGATATGACATATGAAAACCAAAGAATAAAATGGTGTAAGTCAATGCAGTTACAGTAATATCATTGAATATGAATGGATTAAACTCCCCAATCAAAACATAGAGGCAGACAGAATGGATTAAAAAAACATGAGTCATCCATATGTTGTATACAAGAGATTCACCTTAAACCCAGGCATACAAAATGGCTGAAAGTGAAAGATTGGAAAAAGATACACCATGCAAATAATAACCAAAAAAAGAGCAGGGGTAGCTATGCTATTATTGGACAAAACAGACTTTAAATGCAAAAAAGCTATAAGAGATACAGAAAGCCATTATATATTAATAAAATAGACAACCCACCAGGAAGAAATGATAGTCATAAATATCTAGCCACCTAACCAGGGTGCCCTAAATTATATGAGACAAACCCTGGCAAAACCGAGGGGAGAAATAGACACCTCTACAATAATAGTTGGAGATATCAACACATCACTCACATCATTAGATAGAACAACTAGACAGAAGATCAACAAGGCGACAGAGAACTTGAACAATGTGATAAACAAGTTAGACCTAACAGACTTATACAGAACATTGCACCCAAAACTCAGTGGATTATACATACTTCTCAAGTGCCCATGGCTTTTTCTCTAGGATAGACCACGTTAGGTCACAATGCAACTCTCAATAAATATAAAAAGATTGAAATTATGCAAAGCCCCTTCTCAGATCATAGTAGAATGAAACTGGAAATCAGTAATAGACAGGAAAGAGGTAAATTCTCAAATGTGTGAAGACTAAACAACATGCTCCTAAATAATCAGTGGGTCAGAGAAGAAATTGCAAGTGAAGTTAGTAAATATATTGAGATGAGTGAAAACAAGAACACACTTATCATAACTTATGGGATTCAGCAAAGGCAGTCTTTTTTTTTTTTTTTAAAGATTTATTTATTTTATTTTATTTATCCCCCCCTTGCTGCTTGTGCTGCTGTGTCCATTTGCTGCGTGTCTTCTCTGTGTCTGCTTATCTCCCCCTTGCTGTGAGGTCTTGCCGCATCAGCCCACAGTGCTGCGCAAGCCGGCCTGCCCTCACAAGGAGGCGCCGGGAAGCGAACCCAGGGCCTCTCATATGGTAAACGGGTGCTCTATCCATTGCGCCACACCCGCTTCCTGCCGTGAGGTTGCTGTATCAGCCCACCACACCGCTCAGGCCGGCGTGCCCTCACAAGGAGGCCTCGGGACCGGAACCCGGGCCTCCCATATGGTAAACGGGGGCTCTATCCACTGAGCCACACCCACTTCCCACAAAGGCAGTCTTGAGAGGGAAAATTATAGCTCTAAACGCCTATATTAAATAAGAAGAATGAGCTAAAATCAAAGATCTAACTGAACGACTGGAGAAACTAGAAAAAGAACAGCAGCCATTCCAAAAGCAAGCAGAAGGAAAGAAATAAAGATTAGAGCAGAAATAAATGAAATTGAGAACAACAACAACAATGAAAAAAAATAGAGAAAGTCAACAAAATCAAAAGCTGGTTATTTGAGAAGATCAATAAAATTGACAACTACCTAGCTAGACTAATAAAGAAAAAAAGAGAGAAGATGCAAATAAATGCAATCAGAAGTGAAAGGGAGAAGTTACAACTGACCCCACAGAAATACAAAGGATCATAAGAGGTATTATGAGAAACTGTATGCCAACAGACTAGACAACCTAGATGAAATGGACAAATTCCTAGAAATGCACAGTCTACGCTGATGCTACAAGAAATACAAGAATTTAACAAACCAAACACGTTTAAAGAGATTAAATCTGTCATCAAAAATCTCCCAGCAAAGGAAAGTCCGCGACCAGATGGCTTCACAGGTGAATTTTACCAAGCATTTCAAAAAGAATTAACACCAATCCTGTTTAAACTCTTCCAAAAAATTGAAGAGGTGCAAAAATTACCCAACACATTTTATGAAGCCAACCTCACCCTAATACCTAAGCCAGATAAAGACACTACAAGAAAAGAAAATTACAGAGAAATCTCTCTAATGAACATAGATGCAAAAATTCTCAAACAAAATACTTGCAAATAGAATTCAACAGCATATCAAAAGACTTATAAGTTTGAAATGTGGTGCGACGAAGGAGTAGGCGGTGGGATCTTGCTGGGTATTTGACTAGCCGTTTCTTTGCCTTGCTTATCTGAGCTTCAGCAGAATTCGAAATGGCTGGCGATAAGGCTGGAAAGGACTCCGGAAAGGCCAAGACAAAGGCAGTTTCCCCGCTCCCAGCCGGTTTGCAGTTCCCGGTGGGCGGAAATCTAGGACGACCAGTCATGGGCGTGTGCGTGCCGCAGTGTGTATAGCGCAGCCATCCTGCAGTACCTCACAGCAGATGTACTTGAACTGGCAGGAAATGCATCAAAAGATTTAAAAGTAAAGAGTATTACCCCTCGTCATTTGCAACTTGCTATTCGTGGACATGAAGAATTGGACACTCTGATCAAGGCTACAATTGCTAGTAGTGTCATTCCACATATCCACAAATCTCAGATTGGGAAGAAAGGACAACAGAAGAGTGTCTAAAGGATGCCTGGATTCCTTATTATTTCAGGACTCTAAAGACCCTAACAGCTGTCCAGTGTTGGTGATTCTGGTGGACTGTATCTCTGTGAAAAAACACAATTTTGCCATTTTGTAATTCTATTTGAGCAAGTTGGAAGTTTATTTAACTTTCCAACTAACCAAATTTCTGCATTTGAGTCTTAACCATATTTAAGTGTTACTGTGGCTTCAAAGAAGCTATTGATTCCGAAGTAGTGGGTTTTGATTGAGTTGACTGTTTTTGAAAAAAACTGTTGGGCTTTAATTGTGATGCAGAAGTTAAAGCAACAAACATTTGGTTTTGTGCAGACACTATTTCCACTCTGGTGGATAAGCTCAATAATGTCATATCCTCCCCCCCCTCCCCCCAAAAAAAGCCAAACAAACAAACAAACAAAAAAGACTTATAGAGGGGAGTGGATGTGGCTCAAGCAGTTGAGCACCCACCTCCCACATGGGAGGTCCCAAGTTTGCTTCCCAGTGCCTCCTAAAAAACACAGAAACGAGCAAGAAGCAAAGAAACAAAAAAAACAACTCAAGGGAGCCGAAAGGCTCAGTGTTTGAGTGCTGGCCTCCTACATACGAGGTCCTGGGTTCAATCCCCAGTCCTGGTACCTCAAAATAAATAAATAAATAAATAAAAAATAGGGGAGTAGAGGTAGCTCAAGTGGTTGAGCGCCTGCTTCCCATGTATGATATACTAGGTTCAATCCCCAGTACCTCCTAAAAAAAAAGACTTACACATCACAACCAAGTGGGATTTATTCCTGTTATGCAAAGGTGGTTCAGAATAAGAAAATCAGTCAATGTAATACATCACATTAACAAATTGAAGGGGAAAAAAACCCCACATGATCAACTCAATCAATGCAGAAAAGGCATTTGACAAAATCCAGCATCCTTTCTTGATTAAAACATTTCAAAAGATAGGAACAGAAAGAAAATTCCTCAATATGATAAAAGGCATATATGAAGAACTCACAGCCAGCATTGTACTCAGTGGGGAAAGGTTGAAGGCTTTCCCTCTAAAATCAGGAACAAGACAATGATACCCACTGTCACTATCATTATTCAACATTGTACTAGTTCTAACTAAAGCAATTAGACAAGTAAAAAAAGGCATCCAAATAGGAAAAAAGGAAGTAAAACTCTCACTGTTTGCAGATGACATGATCCTGTATTTAGAAAATTATGAAATGTGTATGACAAAGCTACTTGAGCTAATAAGTGAGTTCAGCAAAGTGGCAGAATACAAGATCAAAAATTATTAATGGGTCTGTATACTAGTAATGAAAAATTTGAGAAGGATATCAGGAAAAAAATTCCATTTACAATAGCAACAAAAAGACTCAACTACCTAGCAATCAATTTAACCAAAGAAGTATAGGATCTATATGCAGAAAACTACAAAACAATGCTAAAAGAAATCAGTGAGACCTAAACAAATGGAAAGATATTCTGTGTTCATGGATTGGAAGACTAAATATCGTGACGATGTCAATCTCCCCAAACTGATTTATAAATTCAATGCAATACCAATCAAAATTCCAACAGCCTATTTGTTAAAAAAAAAACAAAAAACAACTCCAAAAGCCTACTTAACAGAAATAGAAAAGGCAATTACCAAATTCATTTGGAAGGTAAAATGCACCCGAATAGCCAAAAGCATTCTGAAAAAAAAAAGAGCGACATGGGAAGAATCTCACTGCCTGACCTTGAAATATATTACAAAGCTACAGTGAGCAAAACAGCATGGTACTGGCATAAAGATAGACACATTGAACAGTGGAATAGAATTGAAAGTCCAGAAATGAACCCTCATATCTACAGCCAACTGGTTTTTGACAGACCTACCAAGTCCATGTTGACAGGACAAAACAGTCTCTTCAACAAATGGTGCTGGGAGAACTGGATATCCAAAATCAAACGAATGAAAAAGGATCCCTATCTCACTCCCTACACAAGAATCAACTCAAAATGGATCAAAGACCTAAATATAAAATCCAGGACCATAAAACTACTAGAATAAAATGTAGGGAAACACCTTAAAGACCTTGTGTTAAGTGGTGGTTTCTTGGTCCTTACACCCAAAACACATGCAACAAAAGAAAAAAATAGGACTGCCTCAAAATTAAACACTTTTGTACCTCACAGGGCTTTTTCAAAAGGGTGAAAAGGCAGCCAACTCAAAGGGAGAAAATATTTGGAAATCACATGTCCAATATGAGTTTAATATCCATGATATATAAAGAGATACTACAGCTCAATGATAAAAAAACAAATGACCCAATTAAAAAATGGGCAAAACACTTGAATAGACATTTGTCCAAAGAAAAAATACAAATGACAAAAAAAAAACCCAAAAAAACACCAAAAAACAAAACATGAAAAAATGTTCAACATCACTAGTGATTAGGGAAATGCAAATCACAACTACAGTGAGATATCATTTCACACCGATCAGAATGGCCACTATTAAAAGAGAACTACAAGTATTGGAGAGGATGTGGAGTAATAGGAATACTTATTCACTGTTGGTGGGAATGTCGAATGGTACAGCCACCGTGGAGGACTGTTTGGCAGTTCCTAAAGAAGTTGAATATAGATTTGCCATGTGACCCGGCAACACCACTACTGGGTTTATACCCAGAAGAACTGAGAGCACTGACACGAACAGACATCTGCATACCGATGTTCATAGCAGCATTATTCACGATTGCCAAAAGTTGGAAACAACCCAGGTGTCCATCAACCGATGAATGGAGAAACAGAGTGTAGTGTATTCACACGATGGAATATTATGCAGCTGTAAGAAGAAATGAAGTAGTAAAGCATATGACAACATGGATGAACCTGGAGGACATTATGTTGTGTGAAGCAAGCCAGATACAAAAGTTCAAATATTGTATGATTGCGCTACTATGAACTAAATATATTTGGAATCTCATGGAGTTACTAACTTGCATATGGCTCACTGGAAAATAGAATGAGTTTAGAGAATGGAAAGCTGAGGGTTAACTTGTGTAGAATTGGTAAACAGGATGTGTGTTAATCTTTGGAAATGAATAGAAAAGATGAAAGTCCAACATTATGTTTGTAACTAGCAGTACTATTATGTGGGTATGAAAGTGGTTTAAAGGGAAAGTCTAAGGTCATGTATATTACTAAAAGGTAAGCTAAAAAAATGTAATATGGAACTGTATAGCATAGTAAGACTGCATATGAAATATGAATATGGGTAAAATTGCATATATAAGTCTATTTTTCTTTGACACTGAACAAATGTATGTTAATACTACAAAATGTTAATATCAGACCAAAAAACCATTATGCTAAGTGAAAGAAACTAGACACAAAGTACTACATATTGTCCTATTCCATTTATATAAAACGTAAATTAAATCAATTTATAAAGATGAAATTAGATTAGTGGTTATGTAGGGCTGGGGAAGGAATGCTAAGGGGTGTGGAATTTTTCTTTTTGGAGTAATGAAATTGTTCTAAAATTTTTTGTGGTGATGAATGCACAACATTGTGATTATGCTAAAAGACATTGATTATACACTTTGGATAGATCATGTGGTATGTGAATACATTTCAATAAAACTGTTTAATAAAATAAAAAAAAATCCTTTTTCTCAATTGGAATCATTTTAGCAATAGAACCAAATTCACTTATTTAAAAGGTAATTTAAAAAAAACAGTACCGTTATGTTATATTAAAACAATAGGAGAAATAGGAAAAAGATCAACCAAGTTTCTGACTTTGGTGTTTCTCCTTCAAAGGAGTACAAATGACACAGACTGTTCACAGGAGCTGGCAATCCTTCAATCATTTATATTTTGTTTGAACATGTAGGCATTCTCTGAGCACTCATCAAGAGGTAGTTTTAGAAAGATGGCTGGGGACAAAGGGAATAAATTACATTAAAATGTATCAATCACACGAGCTTAATGGAGAATCAACAGAAAATAGATTTTGGTCTTAGGGAAGGTAAAAATAGAACATCCAGACACCCTAAAGAACTTACAAGTAAGCATTTAATGATGTTAGTTTGTTGCCAGAGAATGATTGTACTGTCACAGCAACTATGACTTCATAGAATTAAATTATGAAACCCAACCGTGAAGGAAAAATTCTTTCAGTGTATGGTTCTGATAAGTGGCAAAGGAGGCTGTGAAAAATTCATGAAAGGTAGAGAAATTTTAAGTTC
>JAQZBX010052839.1:0-19032 GCA_029593785.1 Cabassous unicinctus | reverse complement strand
AGCAGGTTATAGATGCATGCCAGTTAACTGAGTGTTTCCTAGGACTTGTAGGTTTGGTAAATGGCCACTTTTTCCTCTTGGGGCCCCCACTCCCCAAGCTATGTTCTTATGGTATCTATTATATAGCAACCACTCTTTCCTTTGCCTCTGACAGACAGGTATAGCACCTCTGGCACTGGAAAGAGTGCCCAATGGGCTGAACTGTGGGCAGTTCTCTTAGTGCTGTCACACCCAGACCCAAGTATCCCTGTGTACCTATTTATTGACTCATGGGCCATTGCCAATGGCTTAACAGTCTGATCAGGTTCACAGAGAAAATGCAATTGGAGAATCAAAGTTTCCTCAGTGAGGACAAAGGATGTTTAGAAAAAATTGGCAGCATGGAAAGGCACCATCTATATTATTCAAGGGTCTGTAAGATGTTGAACATCATTAGAATTATATAGCTGATAAAGGATGCACTGAGCTGCTTTTCACACCCAACAAGGTTGTTGGAAGAGAGGCAGATGATAATCTGTGCCCAGAGGATAAGGACAATGAACTTAACCTCAGTGACTTCTATGAAATAGCTGAATTTCACATGAATGATTCCACTGCTGTGTGGATTCACCAACAGAATGGACATGGAAATGATGGTACTCTAATGGGCCCAGAGCACAGAATACCTCTCTCATTAAAAGAGGCCCAATATACCATTTACTGTTAAATGGATGTCAACTATAAGCCAGAGCCCATAAAGGGCATCTAGAAGCTTTTCCTAGATGGGCCTCACTGGGCCACTCATGGCAGTGGATTTCATCGGCCCTCTCCCACCATCCCAAGGCATGTGCTATGCCTTGGTTGCAGAAGACACTTATTCGGGCTATGGTCTTGCCTTTCCAGCTCATCATGCAGATACAATACAAACATGGGATAACTTGGAAAAGCAGCTCTGCCATTCCTTTAGGTTTCCAGATGACATCTCCTCTGACTGAGGACCCTACTCTACTGTACAATCTACTCAACAATGGGCCCAGACTTATGGAATTAGATGGACCTTCCACATATTGAAAGACCCATAGGCAGCTGCCATTTTGGAAAATTGTAATAATGCACACTTGAAAAAGGAACTTTGGCATCTTTACCCTGACTCCTCTCTTTCTGGATGGGCTGTCTACCTTATTTGGGCTTTCTGGAAACTAAATATAGCAGTTTCCCAGAAAAGAAACATGGCCTTGCCCTGTTTTGTAGCACAGGGAGGGGACAAGACTAGAAGAGGAAACTAGGCTTTGAGGTGTGTCTACTTTTACATCCATCAAGATGAGAATTGGCCCTGAAAGGAGAACCCAGAACACACCAATTGGGACTCCTTTTTTCAACCATTTGCAGGGGATCATCCTGCTTTATACTCCATTAACCCCTCCACATGTTTCCTAAGATGGTGGGAGGTTAGCGTTACCAGGCATAAGGTTGGGACAATGGAAGCAGGCCTAGAAGTGCTTAGCACACATGGGGTCACAATCCAGTGGGCTGGACTACAGGGCCTGACACACACATTCTGAAGGTTAGTGGGCAGTGCCTACCCCTGGTCACCAGTTCCATTGGGAACAGTCATGATGCACCTTTGAGGAGTCCTGACAAATCCCAGCTGTAGTAGTTTGGTATTATTTATGAATTCCAAAAATAGGTATTGGATTATGTTTGTAAACTGGTGTGTTCCTCTGGGTGTATTAGATTGTATTAAATTCAGAGGTTTCACTTTTACTTGATTAAATAATGATTAAGGTTTTGATTGGGCCATGTCAGTAGGACATTGAATACCTGCCCCATGGTGTGTGGGAAGTCACAGAGAAAACGACATGGCAGAGGAGGAGTTTGGAGTTTTTGATTCTGGAGTCCTGGAAAGTAAACACACAGGAGAAAAACACAGAGGAATAGAGATGGCTCCATAGATACAGCAGAGGCCCCAGGAAGAGACAGAGCCTGATAGTCTACAACTGACTTTGTGGAAAGAACAGAGCCACTGATCCCAGAGAGAAATGAGCCCTGGGAGACAGAGAAGACTTATCCCAGCCTACAGCTGAGGTTGGAAGACGCTGAGAAGAAGGCTGAACACTTGCAGATGTCAGCAGTCATCTTGCTCCATCACATGGCAACAGACTCTGGTGAGGGAAGTATATTAACACTTCATAGCCTGGTAACTGTAAGCTTCTACCCAAATAAATACACTTTTATAAAAGCCAACAGATTTCTGGTGCTTTGTATTAGTACCGCTTTGGCTGACTAATACCCCAACTATCAGAAAAAGGTGGAAGTGAGCTGGAAGATATGGGTAAGGCACTCTGATCAATGGGAAAGGGTTGAGGTTATAGCTCAGGGCAAGGGGCAGACAGACTGGGTTGCTTTAAAGGGAAAAAATAAGGTAATGCAAGGATGCCAAGAAAAGTATCTCCCATCGGAAGTGCTTGTACATCCACCATGTCAGGACTAGTTACAGCCCCCCTTTCTTGATTTTTTTTTTACAGATTTGACCCAGCAGTAATGAGGAAGGAAAACACCTTTGTCTAGCTGATGGGAGCATTACGGCTGCAGGGAACCTGATAGAAGGCTGGATCTGCCATCTTATCCCTGACTCCTTTCCTTTTTGCTGAGTCTGAATTGATGCTCAAACAGCTGATCTTCTTTGCCTCACATTTGAACTAACACCAGAAAGTCCTTCATTTGGGCTCTGTGTCAAAGATAATGGCAAAATTGTTTGCTGTGCATTCTTCTTCTCCACACCCCCGGACAACCTGTCAGGATGCAACAACTCCCAATATAATGGAATTGGCAAGCTACTCAGTCATCTTTCCAATTTATTATCTCGAGCAAAGCACAATTTGCCTGGGAAAGGAGTGTCCATATTCTGAATTCAACTCTTTTAGCAGATCATTATTGCCCTAAATCTGACAGCCACCTTGGCTGAAATTGCTGAATTCATAGCACAAGCCCTTCAGGCTCAACAAAAATCATTAGACTGTCTAGTCAAATTAGTGTTTGAAAATCACTTTTGCCTTAGACGTCCTCTTGCCCAACAAGGAGACTTATGTGCTATTGCTAACACCTCCTGCTATACTTAGGTTAATACCTTGGGGGAGGTGGAACAGGAGATGACTAAAATCTTCCTGGTTCCATTGACTTCCAGCTTCTGACTTTTCCTCCTGGCTTCTCTTCCCATGTGATTTTCACTCTGTATATAAAAACTAGTAATGCTAGTTAGAGCCCCACCTGATTCACTTGGGCAACACCTAAACTAAATTAACATCTTAAAGAGATCATATTTACAATGCTCCACACCCACCACAATGCAGACCAAGACCAAGAACATAGCCAAAGTGCAGTGCACAATTCAATCCACCATAGTGGGAACACATTGGAGGATTTCAGTAGAGGAGTAACATGATACGACATAGGTTCTAGACTCCACTTTATGCAGAAGAACCTGTAGGTTGTGAGAGCAGATGCACTGAGATAAGTTAAAAGAATATTATAATATTCTATCTATGAGATGATAATAGCCCAGGTTAAATTGTTACCAGTGGAGGTGGTTAGAAGATAATGGTGATTTAATTCCTAATCTGAAAATAATATTCTTCTGACAAAACTATTTTTCTCTCAAAACTTTAAAGACCTTTTATTTTGTTTTTGTTTTTTAATGTTGTAAATGAAGAATCTATTTTAGATAAATTATATTTATCTCATATATTATAAAATCATTTCTCTAATCTTAAAATTTTGAATATATTCACTAAAATAAGAGATCATGTAGTCACAATACAATTCTTAGTTTTTGGCTAACATTTTCAATATGCAGAACCATATCAGAATATTTTTCTTTTATGTCTTTATTCATTGCCTCTATTTAATTACTGATTCAATATTAATAGCCAATATGCACTGCTAACTGACTTTATCTCTTCTTTCTTCTGCAGTGATTTATAGCTCTCATTTCTATAGTTCTATATTTCTATGACCAGATGCACAGAAGTACTGTTCTTCTTACCTCAAACAAATACCTTTGTGTGGCAGAATTACATTTTTCCAATTTTACAGTTAATAAGAAATATTTCTCTGAGACAATGAGAAATCTTTAAGGGAGGTAACACATTCCTTCCCAACATTTTTGAAGAATAGCACATTCATAAACTAAAGCCGAATTATAATTTAACTACCATATTTTCTTAATCGAGCTCTATAGTCTGTAAACGAATTGATTATTTTCCTCATTATATTATTGGATGTCTTATTCTCAATTCTATAATATTTTGAATATTTATTTTTTCTTCATCATCACAGAAATTTTTAGTGTGAAATTAGGAAAGACTGACTCTGGGTTTAAAATACGAATCTATTTTAATCTGAACATCTATATTTCTGTTTTGTACCAGTTTTGTATTTCTTTGTTTCTAAATTGCACACATACTAGAATTGTAGAGGATTTATTCATTTTATTTATTTATTAATAATATTTATTCATTTATTAATTTCCAGTTAGTGATCTACTGAATGACAGCAATTTAAATCCAGCCCCACTTTGGTTTCTGCAAACATGAGTCTTGATTGAGGCAGTCCTGTCATCCATAATTTATTGTTAAAACAATTTTAGTCATTTAGTTGATAAACAAAAGTGCCCACTTTGTTTTGAAATCAAAATGAAGCCTGAAATTGTAACCGACAGTTAAGAATTAACAAATAATTATGATTATAAAACCATTATATATATGCCTTTATATTATAAAATAGCAAAAGATTAATATCTGAAATTGTTGAAACTGGGTGTATTTTTACTAGACTTACTATTGTGATGGTAGTTCTAGACTGAACTTACCTTTTTTTTATGATTATTTCAATACCAGGCTCCCCCTTGTGTGTACTTGCCATTTTTATGATAACCATTCTACCTTCCCCTGTTTGAATCCATAAAAACTCCTGCTGCCTTAGTTCAGAGAAGGCAGATTTGAGAGGCCCCATCTCCTGTCCTTCCGCTGGTGTTAATAAACCTCCTTTCTCTTATGACCATCCCTGTGTGGACTCCAATTTATCTGTTCCAGGCAAGAACCCAGAGGGACCCCTGTGGGGTTTCCTTTACTACATCAGCAACAGTTTAAAACAGAGCCAACAAGAAAACAAATACTTGTAAGACTGAGCAGTATCATGTATTATATATACCGTTTTGAAATACAAAGTTGTATGACTGTATAAACTGTGTGATATTCAGATCTAAGGCAAAAACATTATATATTTTGATCTAGAGGCCAATCTGATTACCAGTTCAATGATGAGACAATTGATGAAAATCTTCCAGGAATGAAAATAATCCATATTTATTTAGGATTACTAATTTAGAGTTTTTAGTACAAACAGAACTATTTGAGAATAAATTATCATATAGACAGTACTTAATTTCACATAAAACATTTTTTTAAACTTATACTGACATAAAATGAATCAAATGGCAATAACTGAATAACAGATACATGTTTTATACATGGTAGCTCTATTTCCCAGAGGGGGAAAATTTCTTGAATTACAAATACATTTTTAGAAGTTTTTTTACAATTTTGAACTTTTTTTATTAACAGTTGTACACATCACCAAAGCACAAGCCTACTAAGCATAGAAGTTCTCTGATATATCATATCTAATTGTCCCCTTTTATTTTTCCCCAATTTTATTAAATCTATATGATCTATCCTTCTTACCATTTGTATAAGCACATTCTGTCATTTTTCTACAATTTTTATGAAATAAAAATGGCAAATGCAATCAAGTATTCAAATAAACATTCATAAAAACAGCCCTGAAATATATATCCTTTTGTCTTGAGCTTAGATTTCATGTTTTTAGGTGATACGGAGAATCCAGATTAAAATGCAAATCTGTTTTGGAGCTGCCAATGAATAATGAACCAATGTAAAGTTTCCATGTAAGTTCTCCAAAAATTTTATAGACTTCCAATCATTGAAAATAAGATAATTGAACTTGAGTATACATTTAAACTAGACATAATAAGGACAACAATTTTTTAAAAAATTATACTATGATACATGATACCTCTAAGTCAGTTACATAAAAAGTGATATTTTTAGGTAACTACTCCCATCTCCCACAGGTTGTTGGCAACAGTTCAGTCACCAGAGTTTGCTAAACCTGTATTTCATTTTTACTCTCTTTGTTGTCCTTTTCTGATATGTCCCAGTACATTGTCATTGATCTCTCCTGGCTCTCTTATCTTGTTCTTTCATGTATTGTAGTGACTTATAGACTCCCTTTGCAAATATCTCAGTATCAAGTTCTTAGCATCAGAGTTTGGCTGGCTCTAGGGTTACCTTGTTATGTACTAACTTTGTTTGATCATTTTATCTTTTTTCTCTGGTGTGCCGTGCCTTCTATATTGAAGATTTTTTCTCTTTTTAATCTTTCTACCATCTCTTTCCTTCTTTTCTCTTCTCACTTCAACTTTCTTTAGTTCTTTTATTTCCATTCCACTCTACAATATATGATGCATGACCTTCTAATCCCTTTTTTCTTTCTTATTTTTGTCATATTTTAAATTATGCTTTTACTCTAGTCATTTTTATAAAGTTACTTTATTTATCACCAGGAATCCCTATCATTTTGATGGGGTGTTTGGATGTTTCCTAATAAGAACATTGAAAAAATATCACCCTCTGGAAATAATCTACTTCTCTACTACAACCTGGTAACTGAGAACAAATATCAGTAAACAGCATAAACAAATATCATGATTCAGTTAAAAGGCAGCAACCACCAAAGGATATTTTTTAAAATTCCAAATGATTAGTAGCAGCTTAGAGAAAAACACATATGCTGCCATGCGGCTGTAGGATTGCTAACCTTTTATTCTCCATCATTGGTAAGTTAGCTAAGAGAGTTGCAATATTTTCTACAGAAGCATTTCAGTTAAAATATTTTAGTACTTATGTTGAGTGAAGCAAGCGAGACACAAAAGGACAAATATTGTATGAATGCATTACTGTGAACCAAATATATTGTGTAACATATTGTTTGATTCAAAATTTTTATATGTATCTATTACATTTAATTGAGAAATATATATATTTATTCTTCTGTGTTTACTTTTCAGTTTTTAATTGTTTATATTTTCAATTATTAAATATACAAAATAAAGTAAAAAAATATTTTAGTACTGATTCTACATTAAAACCTAAATCCTGCATTTAAACTTGCACCAAGATTAATTCTATCAGAAATATTTATCCACCTGAGCATACCTCGGGATTTTGCTGATTATGACTCTACATTAAGTATCATAGGATAATAAGAACAGTATTTCTATTGCCCAACACTAGTAACTTGTTAAAAATAATTCCATTTATTTCATTTAATCACCCTGCTTAAAATAGGTTAGTATAATTCGGTTTGACTAAAGAGTTAATGTCAAATGTTAACTTCTAACAGGATGTTAATTTCTGTTCTTCCATCCACCCTTAAAAACAGAGTAGAGAATATCCATCAGTTTTGTCTGTCCAGCAAGCATTGCACAGTCCTCCTTCATTCCTTGTTTTGGTATCAGCAACTCTTTTTTGCTCTAGAAACTACACATTCGCAATTCCATGAAGATGTGTTCAATTAAGTGTTTTCCTTTAGCCAAGCTGAGAAATTTGAATTCTCTCTGGCAGAAATTGGAATCTCAAGTGATATGACACAAACAACAAAAGTAATGACTCTGTTAATTAGTTTCTGCTAACTGGATCGAGAGTCTATCCTTCAGAGCCTTGGTCCTTCAGCTTAGTCTATGAGTCTATTACCTGTCTTTTATCTATGGTACTGGTGACGGCATGGATTGGATTAGCTGGAGTTGGAGTCTGTTATTTTCAACCAAAGAACTCTGAATGACAAAAGAAAGAAATATAACATTAACGAAAATATATATTCCGAAGACAAATATTCAGCAGAATGAAAAAAAAAAAGATTAAAAGTTGTATGGTTTCTATGAAATACCCATTTCCTTTGCTTTGCCTTTGCATGACTTTGTTAATAGAATTTTTTTCTGTGCAATCTTTCTATTTCTACAACGTGATGTGAAAAACAGGTTAAGAACTTCATTTCACTTGTAAGGAAGTGTCTGTCCCTTAATTATCCTTTTTCTCCAGGCTTTGAAACACAAGGCTTTAACAGGTTTTAATAAAAAATGGAAGAAGGAATGAAGAAGTTTGCTTTATACATCTTTTAGTTTAATTACTGTAACCAGAAAAGCAAAAAAAAAAAAAAAAAATCACTTAGACCCACACTTTCTTAGTGCATGATCAGGAAGTGTTCAGAACTCCAAGAAGACAGTAACAATCAAGCGAAATAAGTTTGGAATTGAAGTCTGATTTGTCTCTCAGTCCTAGAGACTCCTTTGTGCTATGTTTAACTACCATAGAACTGAGAAAAATGGTAGCAATATATATTTGTTTGGTAAGTATATCTATAATCTTATGAATCAACAGGAAGAGTCAGGCAATCCAATAGACACATGGGCAAATAAAATTAACAAGGCATTTACAAAACAGAAAATCCAAATGGCCAATGAAAATATAAAAACATGATCATTATATTGGTCATCAAGGAAATGCAAATTAAAATTAAAATTTGCTGCATACCCACCAGAATTGATAAAATGGAAATAATGGAATATACCAAGTATTGGTAGGGATGTGAAACAACTGAAGCTCTCATACATGGCTGATAGGAATGTAAAACTGGTAGGCAGAAACTCATAAAACTGATTTATGATTATACTCTGACTCAGTAAATTTACTCCTATGTGTATCCCCAAGTAAATATGTACATATATTCACAAAAAGGTATATATACAGGGATTTTCATAGTGACACTAAGTATGCTTGCCTAAATTGGAAATCAGTACAAATAACATAAGCAATAGAATTGATAAGTAAATTGTGAAATATTTACACAAAGAAATACTATATAATAATGAGAATGAATGAGCTAGAACTATGTAGAAACATATGGATGAATTTCATCAACATAATGCTGAATGAAAGAAGCCAATTAGAAAAGCAGATATATTATATGAAACCATTTACATAGTATTAAAAAAACTAATATGCCAAATTAATTTATGATGTTAGAAATAAGGATATTGGTAATATTGGGGCAAAAGTAGGGTCTAAAAGGACCAGGAGGGGGTGTCAGAGTTTCTGATTCTTGATCTGGGTGCTAGATACATGCTTTTGTAAAAATTCAACAAGCTGTATACTTTTGACTGGTGCATTTTTCTGTGTATATTTTATTCTTGAATACACTGTTTACAGTTAAAAAAAAAAAATGACTGGAGTAAGAATCAGGTATTTGAGATCTTTGATATCCCTTTCTAGGAGACAGGGCTTACATGACACTAAAGAACAATTTTTTTATTATTATTGCACCAATCATTAAAAACGCCTTCAAGTTTCTCATTGGCTACCTCTTCACCTTAAATGAAATTGGAATAAAGCATAGTATCCTGATATACTTGTTTACCAATGCAAAGAGGACAGAATTAGTTCTATTAAGAATAATAGGGTGAGAAAGCTTATGAGGAAGGTACAGAACATTAGGTACTAGCAAATATTACAAGTATAAGCAATTTCAAACTTGTAGAATATTTTCTGACTTAAAAATGCTCAGAAGCATTCATGAGATCAGAGCTTTAAAATACTCATTAAAACAACAGTCAATCTGAGATATTCAAGTCCAGGTGGATAATCAGGATGCTTCCTGTTGGCTTTTTTTGTTTGTTTCTTTTTTGGAAAATCAGTATTGTAAACAAACAAGGATCTAAGAAAACCAGATGAAAACATGAAATTTGGATGTAATATAAACTTTTTAAATTTGGAAAACAATAACTGGATTATTTGGTATGTATCTATAGCCCATGTTTCTCTCTAGGTATGTTAAATTTACAGCATGAGAATAGGTAAGTATTATAGATTTTTAAAGAATTTTGGTTAGTTTTTGTTTGTTTAGCTTTCAAAGAGAAAATTAATAAATAATATCACCATATTAGTGTAAAGGATCATACTGATACAACAATTAAATTCAAACAAATAGCAGTGGTTGAATGTTATGAATACAACAGAAATAGAGACACATCATAAAGCAACCAAATTCTCAACGCTAATTTCTGCAAAAGTAATCATATCTCTTGACTTGAACACTAAATCCTGACTCCTCCCACTCCCTTGTCCAGCCTTTCAAAGCTATCATTAAATACTGTTCCCTTCTTGTTAAGTATGACCTATTTTTTTCTTCTTTTCCATTCCAAATGCTACATCTTATTTTAGGCCCTTAATCACACGATTAGAACATGGCATTTATTTTTGAATAGTGTTTCTTTCCTATAGCTGGTTTTCAGGCTGGCTCA
Source organism: Cabassous unicinctus (assembly GCA_029593785.1). Taxonomy (NCBI): domain Eukaryota; kingdom Metazoa; phylum Chordata; class Mammalia; order Cingulata; family Chlamyphoridae; genus Cabassous; species Cabassous unicinctus. Next base: position 8,618 of record JAQZBX010052839.1, on the reverse strand, counting down.
CTGTGCATAGCACTGACAGATTTGATTTTTAAAATCTCCTGACTAAATCAGTACTATTCAATTAATAGAGTGCTGGAGTCACCTGGTACTTGCTCCAGGGAACCAGCCCACTGTGTGCATTTCTTCCTAACTCCGTGTTCAGTGACATCACAATATTGTATCCTGAAATTAGACAAGGTTGTAGTATTTATTCCAGAAAATCACCAAATCAGCATTTTCTCCCCACCTCGAAGAGTTGCTTGTTAAAAACTTAGCAGCACACAAGTATATTCAATCACTTATAAACTATCAATCATGAATTGCATAACCTAAACTTTATATTTTCCAGATTTCATAACCTAAACTTTATATTTTCCAGATTTCATCTATTATCTAATTATATTTCTCTCTCTAGCATTAAACAAATCATTTTATATGGTTTAATTACTTATATTTAGATGGTTTAGATGTATTTACTTTTATTTTTAAAGCCTGAATATGCTCTTTCTCTATGCCTATTAAATATTCTTTACCTTTTGATGTTAACTTTTCATAAAGTTTATTTCCTTGACCATGTCCAGAAATATCATCCTTTAGAATTATTAGTCCACATCCTATTTAATATGCCGTACAACTTTACATTATCTGGTATCTCTTCTAATTTGACTGACTTATTATTCAGCTCTGCATTCATTCATTTAGTTAATCATTATATACTCATATGCTCCCTAATTTATTCCCTTCTGTGTATGCTCCTTGAAAGTGAGGGTCAGGACTTTTAGGCTTTGTATTCCCAGAACTAATACATGGTTGGCATTCAATTCATTCATTTACCAAAGATCTGTTGAGTGTCTGTAAGGTAGATGAAATGACATACTCTTTGTAATTTATATAAGCTGTTAAATAGCGGTTTTTAAAAATTTAGGTGTAAAAACATTTTTTAAAGATGAAAACAACTTGTGCTTCAATAGTGCAAGAAAAATTGAAGAGATGCAACTGGTTTTAAGTCATATGAAGTGAAATTCATTCTAATACAGAAACACACATCAAATTTTCTTCAGCATGTAAATATTTGTTACATGTGTTTGTGTATATATATTTCTTAAGCTTGGTTACTCAGATTGTTGTTTCAATAATATCATTTTCTCTGCATTGCTTGTAGGTTCAGCCTTAAAGAGGCTTTTTCAAAGAATATTTTACACAGCAAGAAATCCACTTGTCTTTTTTCATGATATCTTCTGTAACTCTTGTTCCATTTATGTACTCATTTCCTCATGAGGACACCATATATATGAACATTTCCTTCATCTATCACCAGCAATTTTCCACTATCTTTATATTGGTCATGGCATAAATTGTGTTTATAGATAAACAATCTACAGTGATTGAATCACTCACAATTGTAAAGAATATTAAAATTAAATTATATAATCATGTGTTATGACAATTGAAATTTTTAAAACAAATACATTTTTATAATACTTATTTAAAATTTTTCTTTTTTAATAAATTATTTGATCAATTATAAAGAGACTTGGTGTTGACATGACTAGAGGTAGAAGCATATATTAAATTACTTTCAAAACTGAGAACCCAGTTACAACTAATCAGGGAATGTTCTGGCCTTTTGGAATTCAAGGAGTAGAGCTGACTGTAGACACAATTATACTCATATCTCAAATTGCAGTGCTAGGAAACTGACCATATTTTGGCTCTATGCATTTTTCTTTGGATTTATTCTGACACAAGGTTTGATACATAGAAAAATATTTTTCTCTCTTAATACCTATACATAACTCCCAATAAAATACTTTCTTGTTCTACTTGGGTTGCACGTTATTCTCTGGTTATATACTGTACATGTTGCATAGACAAGGTGTAAGAGAATATGATAAACAGTTTCCAAACAAAGTGAAGGATTTCCACATAGAATCTTGACAAAAGTTATAAGGAGAAATCTTGGAATGTGCTATATTGACAAAAACGGTAACTCACTACATAACAAATTACAAACAATGATGAATGACAAAAATAAACAATTAAGATGTATTTAAAGAACTTAAGAGCACATTAAATTTTTTTAAAGTCAGAATACTTTCATATCAATTTTTATCATCAGTAAACCTCTGAGAAGTAGACATGTTTATTATGAATTTTGGCATTTATAATATAATTTATAATAATAGAATTTTTATAGCATAAAAGGTTGTATTGTCCCATGTGGAGCTTCTAAGTACTAGATCCCATGTCTTCTTTCTCCCAAGAAAAGAATCTTCTAAAAGTGTTCAAAGCCAAAAATGTCTGTTCATTATAAATGAATACAACTTACTAACAAAATCTCTTTTCCCCCTACATAAAATGGAGGATGCATATAATATTGAATTAATAAGGATGTAAATCCCAATTAAAAAATCCAATTTCTATGCTTATCTGACCACTAAATAAAAATTTTAAAATGTACTTATTAAATATTTATTGCCTTAGCTCAGTTTTCCATGAAAATAGGGATTGATGTAAAGCTTCTGTAATAATGGGAGATGCAATCTGAGAGCTGCAATAGAGGCAGAATAAAAGGATTTCTAACCAGTTTGAGTCTAGGGATAACAAGCTCAAATACCAAAAGCAGGTTAATAAGAAAGATAATTAGAAAGGGCAATCCTGATTTTACCCTTTGGCTGCCCACCAATGATTCTAGCATTTGGGGACAAAGATTTATTTATTGATCCATTGTCCAGTTATATGCTGCATTCTGGGGTACTTCTCTCTAATTCTGTAATGTTGTCACTAAGCCAACTCTTTAGCTGAGCTTTCAATAGGTGTGGTACACTATTCTCTAATATTGCTTGTTTCTAAATGATGGGTGAAATATATGTAAAATCAGGGAAATCTGTGATCTTGAGTCTATTTCCACACCTATTTTACTGTGAAATGACTCCTTTGTTCTAAGATAATGTTTTACGTTATACCACATGTCAATGGATCAAGAAATCTGTAAGTCTTCTAAAGATTGTGCTGAAAGAGGCAAAATCAGCAAATAGTAAGACTATTTTCAAAACCACCCACACAGTAGAAAAGACTTGATGTAACTGAGCAGCCACCATCATATTTGTTTGAACCTATAGGTGGTGCTGGAGTTGGTAGGTGAACATCCAGAAGACTTGAATCTCTGGGCTGTCCATGTGCTGGCTGGGCCCTGAGCCTCCGAGGAGTTGTAGCACCTACTCTCCAGTTCATTGGACTCATCCAGGACAGCTGATGGGTAGGTGAGAAAGGACAACTACCACACCAAGGAACTGAGAGACTCTACAACTGGAAGCAAGAGAGTCCCATCCATCAGTCATATGGGATCGAAGTCCCCTCTCAAATAGAGGTGGAGTGGGCATCACCATCCCAGAAGCCTCAGGATTGGTGAATAAAATATGGACTAGAGTAGACTTACTGGTGTTCTACCATAGACTTATTGTGATTCTAGCAACGGAAGAAATTATATTATTGATGTGGAGACAGTGGCCAGTGGAGGTACTGAAGTCAGGGAGAGGGAAAAAGAGGTGTAATACGGGGGCATTTTCAGAACTTGGAATTGACCTGGATGACATTGTGGTAACAGATACAGGCCATTATATATCCTGCCATAGCCTACAGAATTGAGTGGGAGAGAGTGTAAACTACAATGTAAACTATAGTCCATGCTTAATGGCAATGCTCCAAAATGTGCTCATCAATTTCAATGAATGTATCACACTAATGAAAGAAGTTGTTAATGTGGGGAAAAGAGGGGTGTCTGGGGAGTGGGGCATATGGAAATCCCCTGTATTTTTTTTTATTTTTAACAATTTATGTAATCTAAGTATCTCTTAAAAATAAATAAAAATATATATGTTAAAAAAATAAAAATAGAAAAAAAAAAAGACATATCTAAGGCGCAGATTGTCTCTTTGATGTTGGTAGATAGGCTTTTCCTGCATCAGGATATTGGATGAGGTTAAATTCAATTAAGTTTGTTTTTTTATTTCTCTCATTGCCATCATAAGTTAAGTGGAATATATCAGTATTTTAATCACTTAAAGGCATTTTCTCTATATATAAGCATCTTGAAATTATAGGTTAATTACAGTTTTTCCTCTTCAATTCTAAATCTTTATGTTCATAATGTTATGCCAGCTTAAATATATATACACAAAGCATTTAGGCAGGTATTTTCTTGTTAAAATTTTAAATACATAATTTTATGCATATTTTTTCTGGTTTTCTTAAGGAAAAAATCCTAAAATAATTGCATAAGGTCAATATATATTTAATATACATACTTTTAATAGATTAATAAAATTGGTGAGGGAAGGCTTTTATACAGGGAAATAGGAAATTATTTAACAACAAATAATAAATGTGAATTAATATCTAAAGAGCCAAGATATAAAGGTAGCAAAATCCAACTTTATCATGCTCCCTTACACGTGGATACCTCACATGGCTACATAAAAAATTCCTAGTAGACAAGCCCTGGCATGAGCCCAAGAAGAACTACATGTTCATTAAAGCTGACTGAATAAAATCAATAACTACAGAGCCAAAAGGCATATTCTTACATTGCAGTAATCTGTGTTTCATCTCATGTGTATACCTAAATTAAAATGGGAGGCTTGCTATAAAATGTTATGATTATGCAAAATATGTCAGGCAACAGTTGACAATTAGTTAAAATAATCACCCATACAAATGCTTCAAGATTAAAGAGTTGAAGCATATTTAAAATATAAAATGATTAAAATTTAAATTAAAGTAAAATTAAGTGTATTAAATTAGAAAATATTTATAGTGCAATGTAAAATTTGACTGGATTATTAATATTTATGTATAAAAGTAGCTAAGTGTGTAAATTGCTACATTACTTCGTGAACAGTTTGTCATTATCTAGTTAAGGAGAGCATAGATAGACCCTGTAATTTACAAATTATATTCCTAGGTTTCACCCTAGAGAAACTCTTTATCTGTGTGCCAGGATATATAATATTTTTATCACAATGAAATTACAATAAATTGGAAGTAAATTACAAATCCAGAAAAAGAAATTACTATAAATAAATCATGATATATCATCCCAAATTGGGTTAATTTAAAACAAACAAAAAAAGAATAAATTGCAGCTACACTTAAAGATGGATACATTTCATAAAGATAAAGTTTCATTAAAGAAGCAATCATAAAAATAATAAATTTGGCATAACTCCATTTATATTAAGTATAAGAATTAGCAATTTCATAACCTGGGGAAGCATAGTATTTTATATAACTACTACAAAGAATACATTTATTGTTATATTTGTCAGGATTGATGTTATTCCTAAAGTGGAAGAAGGAGGTTGTGTTGTGAAGTGACCCATGTGGACCTTCTAAGTACTAGAAATGTTTTATTTCTTTCCTAGGTGATTGTTAAATGAGTGTTTCCTTTTAAGTACCCTTAGAATTGTACTTCTGTTTAATGCACTCTTTTGGAAAATATATCTTGTAGTGGGGAGTAGAGCTACTGAGGAAATGACAAAATAGATAGATCAATAGCTAGACAGAGAGAAAGATGATAGTTGAGAGAAAGACCTAGAGAGAAAAAGAGAGAGTGAGAGAAAGAGAACGATCGCCCGCCTTCCAGATAAAATGGGCTTTGTTAAGCTTCTAGGTTATTTTCCAAGCTTCTTTTCCATTTCAGAAAATATTTGGACAGCTCCACGTCCTCCTGCCATTTAACAACTATTTGTCAAATATGCATTTCTATACCTGCCTTCCTCTATCTCTGCCTTCACTGTCATCACTCTGGCTGGTCTTTTATATTCCCTTAGAAAATGCCATTGCTTTACCTTTAACATTTCAGGCATGCTCGTAATGAAATAAAATGTTGCAAATCTAGCTATTACATCAATGAAAAGACATTAGAGTCAAAACATAATTAGAATGAAAGAAAAGAAGAAATTGGTAGCATCCATGTCTTTAGATTCCTTCATTTTAATAGTAGGATCATTAAATATGCCTTTCAGAAATGTGACATTAACTTTTAGGAGACTCTATTCCTTATCTGAGAGCTGAAGTAATATGATTATTAAAATCTGCAGAAATATATTTGAAGAAAAATTTTAAATTTCTCTGGACTCAGTTTTCAAAATTGTAAAATAAAAATAGCAGTACCCACTTTATTTTTCCTTTTTTTTTCTTCAGTACATTTTATTTTATTAAAAAAAAAGTTTTAAAGAGACTTAGATCACATAAATGCTACATAAAAAATAGAGGGCATTCCCATATGCCCCATTCCCTACCCCTCCCACACTTTTCCAAATTAACAACATCCTTCATAGTGTGGTACATTTGTTACAACTGATGAACCCATACTGGAGCATTGCCACAAAGTGTGGATTATAATTTACATTGTAGTTTAAACTCTCTCCCACACAATTTTGTAAGTTATGACAACACATATAATGGCCTGTATCTGTCATTGCAATGTCATTCAGGACAATTCCAATGTCCCAAAAATGACCCCGTATTACCCCTGTTTTTCCTTCTCCCTCCCTCAGAACCTCCAGATGCCACTGCCTCCATATCAATGATAAAAGTCCTTCCATTGCTAGAATAACAATAAGTCTATAGTAGAATAACAATAAGTCTATTCTAGTCCATCATTAATTCCTCAATCCTGAGAATTCAGGGATGGTGATGCCCACTCAGCTTCTAATTGAGAGGGGGCTTAGATCCCATGGGACAGATGGATGGGACTATCTTGCTTGCATTTGTAGACTCTCTCTGTTCCTTGAGATGGTCATTGTCCATCATCATTTCCTCATTAGTTGTCCAGGGTGAGTTCAATGAAGGGGAGAGTAGGTGTTGCAATTCTGTTGAGATTCAGGGCCTGACAAGCACATGGAAAGCCCAAAGATTTAAGTCTCTTGGACATAAACATATTAACTCTAGTACTACCTATAGGTTCAAATAGAAGGGGCAGAAAGCCATTTGTAGGGAAACCACAACTTAGTCCAACTCTGTCACACTGGGGAGCATAAATTCCAAAGTAAGGTCCACTAGCAGGGCATCAAATTCTTGAGTTGTCAGCATATAAATGCATGACCTTTCCCCCTCCCCTCTGGCATGGGACCTGACTCCTGTGGATGAACCTTTCTGGCACTGAGGGATTACTACCAAGCACCAACTAGCAGTGCAACTGGAAAAAGACCTCGACCAAAAGGGGGAAAGGGTAAAGAAAAGATGAGTTTGAATGGCTAAGAGACTTCAAAGTGAGTGGGGAGGTCATCCCAGAGGTTACATTTATGTACATCTTAGCAGAATCTCATTGACTGCCTCAGTAAATATTGCCTCAAATAGTGGGGCTATTGAGGGCTCTGGAGACATCCAGACACTATAGACAGGGCTGATAGCTCAGGAGTACCCACTTTAAAGGGTTGCTGTGAGAATTATAAAGGTTAGCATCTGGAAAACAGAACAATTCCTGGCCCATGAAGTAGAGAAGTTGAGTGAATAGTGACACTCCTTCACACACCCCACCTTCTGTGTATTCAGGGCCTACTTGCAATCATTATAATTATTTGGACATTGTGTTCGAACTCCACATCCATAAACTTTATCCCTTCACTGGGTGTTCTAAAGAAAATAGCAAATGCCCATATATTTTTATCTATATTCATAAATGATTTAGTATATAAATTAGTATCTAATGGATGATCTCTCTCTCTCATTCCCATGCCAGCATTATCAAAACTGGCAACATTAACCTTAGGACTTAATAACATGTAATATATAATCAGCATTTCAATTTCCTGCATTTTCAACATGGCTTTTTTTTCCCCTCCCAAATAAATTCCACAACATTTGGTTGACATGAATGGTAAGCATCCTTTAATAACAGTGGATGAATATTTGGAAATATAGCATTTAAATGGTGACAAAATGCTCAATATTTAAGATAAGTATTTTAAGAATAAATATAAAAGGATTAATCAGAGATTATCTTGTGCATTAGTGTATATTTTCTAAGTGCCAATGTTGAAATTGTTGAGTGCACCACAACTGTATATAACAATGAATCCGAACCATCTCATGACCACATTTGACCACATATGCTGCTGTTAGGTTAATTCAGCATTTCTTGGGAAACCTGTTTCAGGTGGCCAAAGGCTGCCAATGAAAAGTACAGGAAATAAAATAAAAAATGTATACATTGTGTCTTTCATCACTGTAAGATCTGTTATCTTATATGTACAGTGAAAATTTCTTTCATAAATTCTCCCAGTGTCTTATTTTTTTTTCATTTTATCTTCAAAGAAGCTTTAGATTACAGAAAAGTCACAAAGAAAATACAGGGGATTCCCATATACCCAATGTCCTCCCCCTTTTCCACTTCCCCCTATTAATAACATTTTACATGCGGATGGTACATTTGTTACAATTGATGTGCAAACATTGAAACATTGCTGCTAACCACGGTCAATGGTTTACATTATGGTTTATATTTTGCACTGTACGCTTCTATAGGTTTTGATGAAATTTAAAATGGCCTGTGTCCATTATGCAAGATCATGCAGAACAATTCTAATGTCCTAAAAGTGCCTGATGTTCCATCTATTCTATTCTTCCCTCCCACT
>JAQZBX010052838.1:0-19036 GCA_029593785.1 Cabassous unicinctus | reverse complement strand
CTCTATCCATTGAGCTACACCCGCTTCCCAGTAAGGATTTCTTTAAACACAGCCATGAGAACCTTCTGACTTTCAGTTTGTCTTGAGTTCATGGTTGGCTAACCTCAGCCTGTTGTTTCCCTTTTTAAGGGCATCTAAGAGCCGGTCAACTCCACAGTCTTTACAATGGTCATTTACTCCATTCTGTTTAAGTGCCACAGATACCTTAAGGTAATGGATTACCTTCGCCCACACCTCACCCCAGTCCACCTCTGTGGGAGCCACAGTAAGGTGCTGTAATTGCTTACCAATGGTTATCACCACCCCACTTACCACCCACAAAGAAGTTCTTGAATTCCATCCAGAGGGTACAGTTTCTAAGACCTCCTCTGGTACCAACTCTCTTAGCCTAGGTTCCCCCAGAGAGCAAAGTCTGAAAGAATGAATGTAGGTTTGCATGAATGTAGGTTATTTTGGGAAGGGATACCAGGGAACAAAAGTGGGGACTTGGGAGATTGAAACAGGGAAGTAGGAAAATCTAGTAGATATGATTTATCAAATAGTTCACCTCGGTTGCAGGTGGACCTTATGAGAATCCATGTAGAATGCATCCCAGAATTATATACCCCAGGGGTGGAAGACGGGAACATTCTTCCTTTGGCCCCCATCCTCTGTTGTCCAAGGAGTGCCTCAGGGAGTGTTAATGGCCTCCCACCTCCAGGGTGGGCATTCTGCATTAGAAAATCCGCAGAGAAAAAGTGGGAGCTATGCAATGCAGCGGGAGGCACCTGCTGAATGCCACAGCAATGACTAGAATATAAGGTTGATGGAGAGGATGTGAGGCAGGTATGCAAGGTGAGCAACATACCTGGAATGTTCTTTTTTTAAAAAAAAAAAAAATGCTTAACATGGCTGGTTTCTGTTCCTTGTTCAGGTCTCAGATTACATCAACTCCTCAAAGAGTTGACCACCCAGTCCAACATAGGGCCCCCATTATTCTTCTTTACAGCTCTCCCTTTAAAGCATTTTCACAATTTGAATTACAAATTTGTTTGTTTACTTGTTTACTGTCTATTTCTTTGAACCACAGTTTAATTATCCAGAGAATTGTTCACCATTATATAAAGCATCTAGCATAGTGTCTGACACATTACAAGGGTTCAATAAATGGAATAAACGAAGAAATTAACCCCTCAATTCATTGTTCCCCAAGCCTACCTGTGATCACAGTGTTTTCCTCTTTCAGTGTCTGCCCCTTCCTCTCCCCCTACTAAAATAATACTGAAAACCTCACCTTCTCTATGAAATTCCCCTGGTCGCTAAAGTTCATGGTGTTCTTCCCTCTTCTCAAGGCCTATAGCAATTGTTGCATGTTTCCCTTATGCAGCATTATATCCACTCAACCATCTAACTTAAGGGAATATTTTTATTCCAGACACATAGCACAGTACCAGGCACATGCTAGGCATTCCATCTTTTATAACTCAATACCCTTAGTCTTTCACTAACCTGTAGCGTTATGTGGAATCATTGTGGTAGCAAGGACTCAGTTTTGCTCACTCTGCAGTATCAACACCTTCTGCCCTTCCACATAACTATCAGACTTTCTGGAGTCTCCCCAGATTCCATGTAAATGGTGGGTGCAAATAGGTACCAAGTAGGAAATGGAGAGAAAGGAAAGTGTCACCAGCTTCACCCACTAGGCACATTGCTCTGAAGTAAAAAAGCAAAGTGTATTGTCATACAAGACGGTGCTCTTAATATTTCTCACTGACATGATGACATGATGGCAATAAATGGAGAACTACTGGTGATTTTGCTAATCACTTCACAATAGCATTCAATTAAAGAGCTAATCCTGTTTTCCTATTTTGACCACTGAGGAGTAGTTTTGACCTATTCTAGAAACAGGTGCCATCTCATGTTGTATTATCACACTTCCTGGAAGCTTTTCCACTCAGACCAATACTGCTTTCCAAAGTTGTTTAGGTCAGTGTAAGCCTCCCCCCCACCCCCCACCTCCTACATAGGCAGTCATGTCACTTTTATGCAGTTGGATTCATTTGTCACAATTTGTATTCCATCCTGGCATTCCCCAACATTCTAGTTAGGGTTTTTAAAATTTTCATTTTGCATACATTAATGTTTGCTCTTTGCAATATACACTATTACAAAGAGCAAACATTAAAAATATGGGTTCTGCTCATATTTTTTATAGTGTTTTCACAGTACAAAGTACTTTTACATCTATTATTTCATTTTTCTTCATTGCAAATCTCAAAGGTAGGCAAGACATGGTATTAGTATTTTATATTATTAGTATTTTCATTTTATACATGATGTTTGGAAAAATGAATAACATACCCAATATTACAGAGGAAGAAGATGGTATAGCTAGAGTTTGAGCCCAGTTTTTTTGTGCTTCCTGAACGCTGTTCTTTTATTCAGTGTTGTCGTTCATGTCTTTGATGGTCCATCACAAAATGGGAAAAATAAGTACAATGTAGAGGTATGATATGTCTCTGTATAGGTGCCACCTGTCCTTTATTGGGAAGTCCTTTTTCCAGTTCCTTTCCTAATGTATTTGGTGGTAAAAATGACCTTTCTATTATGGAAATGATAAAAGTAAATCAAAGTACTTTTAAACATTCTTTCATCTGGCAAAATAAATTGTTGACAACCCTATCTTGGTCCCCAAGATTATTCTTTCACACTTTAACTGTCCATGTGATCCCTACATCTGGGAAGCCTTGCACTCTGCTGTGCTGTCTCAGCCAGCTGTCCACAGATTGGGAAATTCTTCCAGTGAAATGCGACCTTAAGGGAGGATACGAGGGGCGCCTGCCAGCTCTGTCACCATCATCACATCTCTGTTTGGGGGAAACATGAGCAATCTTCTATCCAAATACACGTTCTCTTTTTTTGCCCACCTCTTCTGTCTGAGGATATTTTTTAATATCCAGAGGCAGAAGTGTCTCTGGGTAATAACTATCAGGAATATATATGATGGTGGTTGCTATGTTACGGAGCTTTCTCTCTCCAGTGGGAGGAGGATGATCAAAATTAATAAACTCGGGTATAATTATTCCTGTTAATTAAAAAATCATGAAAGATATTTTGAAGCACTTTCTAAATGCAATTCTTATTTTAAAAAAAGAATGAAATGTATATTACTGATTCCATATAATGAAATTGCTCCATTATGAGGCTGCTCTGACTGATCAGTAATAAATACCTTGGGAAGCGGATGTGGCTCAAGCAATTGGGCTCCTGTCTACCACATAGGAGGTCCCGGGTTTGATTTCCAGGGTCTCCTGGTGAGGGCAAGCTGACCAGAGCAGAGACCTGGCCCACGCGGAGTGCTGGCCCACGCAGGAGTGCTGGCCTGTGCTGAGAGCTGGCACAGCAAAATGACACAACAAAAAGAGACACAGAGGAGAGACAATAAGAAACGCAGCAGACCAGGGAGCCAAGGTGGCGCAAGAGATTGAGTGCCTCTGAAGATGGAGACGCGTTGGATCCTCTAGGTTCTTGGCTATGATGCATAAAAGAATTTATCAATATGTCAGTTTAGTTAGGCCAGTAAAAAGAATTTATTTGGGAAATGGGGGAAAGAACAGAGCTTGCTGAGAAATGGGAGAGAAAGACAGAAATACACATCAAGATTTGGTGCGGGCTCCTCTAGGCAGAGAAAGCGAGCTCTGCCTCATGTGATTACCTTTTAAACTGTTAGTTATTCCACCCCCTTGCTAATGATAAGGGGATAGGCCCCAGTGGTTTTTGGTTGCCCCACCTATGGTGGGACCAATGGTGAAGACTGTTTGGAATATCCAGGGCCAAGGGGAGGTCCCGGAAAGGGAACCTGGGACCTCAAGGGTAAACTCAAGGTCCCAGCAAGGTCTTGCAGCCATGCTGTCTGCCAGCCACGTTGTGGGTTGTCTTCTCCATTATCCTGTACTAACCTGCCACACCTCTCTCCCACTCCTGAAGGTCCCAGGATCAGTTCCTGGTGCCACCTAAAAAGAGAAGACAAGCAGACACAGAAGAACACACAGCGAATGGACACAGAAACAGGCAGCAAGCGCAAAACAATGAGGGGTGGAGAATAAATAAATAAATCTTAAAAAAAAAAAAAAAGAAACAGCTGATTCCTAGGGGAGGGGTTTACAGGTGTAAGACTTACAAGTGTGAGTTTTAAAATGAAGTCAGGTGTTGAGGTTGATAAAAATCTTTATTTACCACCAATTGTTTTTCAGTTTGTTTATTTAGTCTTGGACTATTATTTCCTAAACAACAGTTATATGTCATGTGTTGGTTTTTTTCTGATGCCAAAGTTAGGTTCCCTGATACCCATTACTTTATGTACAAAAAAAAATTTGCTTCCTTTCCTTTAGCTCCTAATGCTTTCCAGTTATCTTTTAATTTTTCCCAACAGACACACACACACACACACACACACAAATTATACCTGTTGTATCCTTTCAACTTATTACTTTATAATTGTCCAGCCAGCATTTCATACCCTGTCTCAAAATAACAAATTTTAGGTAATAATATTTCCTCACATTGTCTTCACAGGTCTGCGAAAGTGAGAAAATAACATGATTGCATTCTCATGATAAATGTTACCAAAAGATATTAAGAAATGTGTCTTCAAATACAGGTTCATATTAAAATCCTTTAAACATAAATATTTAAATTATGCCAAGAAATCGTAATATTAAAATGGTTATTTTATTAATGAATTAGATATAAAAAATTAGTTTGAGGAATAATTTAATATAAACCTTTCTTTATATTTGTTAGACCAATGTGTTCTTTTACTCTAATACCTTGTTTTTTCATAAAATTATCTTGATCGTACAAATCAGCAAAATTAGCTTGTTTGCACATTTCTGCCACTTTCACAAGAGATTTATAAGTCAGAGGTGCCTGGCTTTGCACAGGTAACAAAGTGATCCTAGCTTAGGAAAAATGAGACTTAGTGAGATGAAAGAAAACAATGAGCCCTGAAATAAAGCCCAGTGAGCCCTGTGAAGTAAAGCAGACACCAAAGAAGGAGCAGGTGCTTAATGCTGTAAAACATCCTCCTTCCCTATTCAAAAACTATTAGCAGGATGGATTGAATGTTTTTAGCCAGTGCCTTAAGGTACATAAACATTTTTTCATGGCTGTAAATAGGTGTGCTCTTTTTTGAACCAGTATATATGAAAGCATGCATATGTCAAATAAATGTGGACAAGTAGTAGATTATCATTTCTCTTTTTTTTAAACTATCTTTACACTTTTCTAATTGTTGATAAAGCTCCTTTAGCCACATAAAAGAAGACACACAAATCAAAACTAAGAAATTACTGTTCATGCTGTGTTGAAAGATTCTGAAAATATATTATCTGTACAACTTAAAAAAAAATTTTTTTTTTTTAATTCTCTCTCCCTCTATCTGTCTCCTCTCCTCTATTATTGTAGTTCATGATCTTAATCTTCATGGAACTCATGAAACTTATATTCCTAAAGAAAATGAATTATTTCTCCTCTATTCATCTGTCCATCCATCAACCCACCCATCTACCCATCTCTCCATCCATCTATCTATCCATGCATTCATTCAATATTCATTTAGTGTGACAATTTGGATTCTGTTTTTGAACTAATCCATTCCTGTGGGTGTGAGATCCTTTGATTGCATTAGACTTGGTTAAGGGACCTTGATTAGATCACTTGATTAGATCACTTTTGATTGGACTACGTCAGTGAGGTGTGACACAGGTTGGGTCCCTGCTGAGCCTGATATAGATGGAGAAAGGAAGTCACCATTATGATCCTGCCATGTGAGAGAGGACTTGAGGATCACTAGCAGCTGAAGCTGAAGCACAAAGCCCCCAAGAGGCTGGGCCCACAGAGCAGCTCAAAGCTGAAGGGACAAGCTGTATTCCTGATTGCCTACAGCTGGGCTTGGGAAGAAAGCAGAGCAGCCAAGGCTGAGAGAGGAGGCCCTGAAAGAGGCAAGCCTTATGCCTGATCACCCACAGCTGAGCTCTGGGAGATGACGCACCTTGAGGGGAAGGTAGGGACCTAGGCAGAGAGCAGCTGCCATCTTGCTGTGCCACATGGCAGGATACCAGGATCTGACTTTGGTGGAAATGCATCTCCTATGATTCCTTGATTTGGACATTTTCACAGCCTTGGAACTGTAAGACTTTTCCTTAATAAAATTCCCATGGGAAACAGATGTGGCTCAACCACTTGGGCGCCCGCCTACCACATGGGAGGTCCTGGGTTCAGGTCCCGGTGCCTCCTAAAAGAAGACAAGCAGATGCCACCTCCTGCTGCAACAAGCTAGATGCTGCCTCCCACTGCAAAGAGCTAGATACCACCTCCTGAGCTAGACACCACCCCTGCCACAACAAGCAGATGTCACAAGCCAGCAGACATCACAGCCCATGGGGAGCGGATGTGGCTCAGGCTGTTGGGCACTCGCCTCTCATGTGGGAGGTCCCGGGTTTGGTTCCCAGTACCCCATGGAGAAGGAAAGACAAGAGAACCATCTCGGGGAGGGGGGAATAAATAAAGAAAAATGATTTTTAAAGTAGATAAAATAAGTCTAAAAAAATTCCCATTATAAAATCCAACCCATTTCTGAGACTTTGCATCAGCAGCTCTGTGGCAAATTAAGACATTTAGTATCTACCCCATCCCAGGCACCATCCTAGGCACAGATCTATCCCTCATGGTATGAAGGGTGAAGGGACACTGAGACATGAAAACATCTGATTTAAATAACCAGGATAGTGATTAGGAATCTACCACGAAGTGGATGCTATTGACCCTTTTAGGGGGAGTAGAGAAACGGAAACAAAGACGTTGTTTTCTCTTTTAGGGCAGAGATACAATTTAAAACTGGACCAAATTATTTTAACTTTCAATTAACCACTTCACTCTCCTTTGAGTCTGTGAAATTTTAGCCTTATTTCATATCGGTCACGTGAAAAGAATGTTTGAGTAGTAAATAAGGCAGCTTTCAGTAGACTCATTTGCAGTATTCACGGCACCTAACATCAGCATGGGGGAGGAATCTGTAGTAGAGATATATTAGTCTGTAGGCTATTTCCTGTTGGTCTCACAAGACATTTGTGCTTGGTAGGGTCACTAGGGATTATTATATAGTCCTCTACTTTTAATATTCAGACGTAAAACAGTATTAGTTTATGCTAAGTTAATAACCTATCACTCTAACGTATAATGAGGACTGATTTGTAGACCAGAATCTATTGTGCTAATTTAGAGTATAAGTTGTGCCTGGTTATTCTAGTAGATTTTCTTTTACCTACATAGGTATCTTTTTTTTTTTTTTTTTTCTCTCTAAAGAGCCAGGATTTGTCTTCTAGAATAAGAGAGCCAATTTACTTTGACAGTGCTGAGTATAAACTGATAAATTTTCCAAAACTTCATATTCCTGGTAAAACCTTAAGGGTGTCACTTCCATTCCTCCCCAGCTATTAGAATGAATAGTAACGCACAGGATAATTAAACTCAAAGCAGGTATCTCTTATTGGAAAAGTCAGAAGAGTCATACTTCATCTGCACTGACTTGTTCTGATCCAGGCATGAGTCTTGCTGGGCCTCAGGAACCAGGACCAAGAAAAAAAGGGAGAACCAGATGGGGGCTAGGAAAAGCAGTTTTGGTTTCAGGACTAGCCCTAGAGAAGAATTTAGTTCCAAGCTTAGTTTAACTTTGTAAGGGTTGGAGCTGGAACTAGCTCAGGAGCCCATGCAGAGTGAGGAGCCATATTGGAACAGGCATCCTTGAGTGAAGGTAGAGGTGAACAGCAAAGGGCACCAAGCAGCCTTCTACAGGAGACAAGGAGAGATGCTAAAACAAAGGGTAGGCAATGGGACAGCACCAGAGGGAAGAAGGTTCTGGATGGCAAACAGGCTGTGGCTGGAGAAATGTCCTGAGTCACTGTACCCCACACGAGTTACAGTGCCCCGGTCTTCTCCATGGATGGCAATGAGACAATGCAGTGTACAGAACGGCAAGGAAAACTCAGGCTCGAGTCAAGCAACATTCCATTGGTGGTAGTTGGGAGAGGAGCAGAGTCACTGGGGAGAGGGTTAGTGGGAGCACTCAGTGGGTGTACAAATGTACATATGTTAAAAAAGCAACAACTGCCAAATTATGAGGAGCCTTTAAGCCAATACTGGGAAGTTACAAAAAACTGAAGACAGTAAATAGAGATAAAAGCACATGCCCATGGATGAAGAAATAAAACCGTGGGGTTTCTTACACATCGGAACACAATTTTCTTTACCCTTAATCTTTTTCCCTTCCCTCCCCCTCACCTCTGAAGGGGAAAGGAGAGATATTCAAGAAAAAGATTATGTAATTTGTAAAGGGTCACTCTGAGGGATCTCAAAGGCTTAAAGATCAAGTTTCAAACTCAGATACCTAAGGCCTCTGAACAGGTCATACATCACGTGGGCTGTGAGCAAGTACCCAGTGCAGACTCTGTGTGAGTGCTGGGGGTTGTGCCTCACCAGAGGCTGCCTGTGCCATAGGACCCATCTAAAGGGGTTGCCTGTTTTTGTTCGAATGAGGACCAGTGTCGATTATCTGATATTTCTAGAAAAACTCAAAACTCCAATTTTTTTCTGTGGAGTCTCTTTTTTTTAATGATGACTCATTTTTTAAAAAATGATGTGGTCCCCAGAGAACCAAAAACTGACCTATAGACGGCTAGTGTTCCACCTCTGAATTAAAGGTCCTTCCACGCACAGTAAAGACCTAGTCCAACAACCCAAGGACCAAGATAGGAGCAGTATCCAGAATTGTGAGGATGATGCAGCAACTCCAGGATCCTGAAGGGAAGGCTCAGGGGGATGGAGGCAAGGGGGAGATGAAGAAGGAAGATTATAAAGAGAATATTATCTCCCCTAACCCCCAAAACAGACTCACACATAGACACGCCATCTGAGACTGACCCCATATGGATTGGAAGGTGTGGTGGCTTGGAGCTATGTACCCCAGAAAAATATGTCCTTTTTTTTTTTTCGGATGTTCATACCGGCTTTATTTGTAATAATACCAAACTGGAAACAACCTAAATGCCCATCAACAGGTGAATGAACAAACTGCTGTATTTCTATACAATGAAATAACACTCAGCAACAAAAAGAAATACATTACTTAGACTATAACAATGCAAATGAATCTCAGAATTAATTCATGCAACACCACAGACTAAACTCAAAGCAATGATACCAAGTGAAACAAGCCAGATTTTTTTTTAAAAAGAGTACATCTTGTGAATTTATTCATATAAAAATTTTAGAAAATGCAAACTGATCTACAGTGACATAAATCAATGATTGCCAGGACATGGGGGTGGGTGAGTGGGAAGGATACAACTTTTGGTGGTGATCAACATGTTCATTACCTTGATTGTAGTGATGGCTTCAAAGGTGTATACATATGACAAAACTCATCAAATTGTGCAATTTAAATAAAAACATATTCTTAAACTTAATCCTTTCCTGTGGGTGTGAACCCTTGTAAATAGGACCTTTTGATAGGGTTGCTTTGGTTAAGATGTGGCCCAACTGAATCAGGATGGGCCTTAATCCTATTCCTGAAGGCCATATAGGGAAGGCCACAGACAGAGAGAAAGCCAGAGGGAGCAGCCGGAAGCTGAAAGTCAATGGAACCTAGAAGAGAAAGGAGAAGCCAGGAGAGGCCACCATGTGTGCTGCCATGTGACAGAAAAGCCAAGCAGCCAGCCCCAGAACACCAGTCTTCTGGGAGAAAGCATCGCCTTCATGATGCCTTGATTTTTGACTTTTACTAGCCTCAAAACTGTGAATCAATAAATTTTGGCAGCTAGGAAACTAAAACAGAAGGTGACTTGCTAATAAAAATAAAGAAATGTTTAACTGCATCTTCTTTACTTTGTACATGCTCCTGGCTGTCTACTAGTGAGGCTGTTTTATTTCTGGTAGTTGATATTGTTGGCATAACTGAGAGTTTGCCTTTGGATAACCCATCTGACTGGCTGCCTCTGCCTTCTTCCAATCCTGATAGCAGTTCTCTGAATCTGAAATGGCAGCAGTAACTGGCCTCATACTTCAGAATCCTCATGGCCAAGTCCTCTTTTGAAGTCTTCTTTTTGTAAATGGACCACTGTCTTAGGCTGTCTGTACTTTCTCAAGATGTCGATGACTCTAGGAATCCCTCTAGAAGGAAATACCCTTTATTCTTCACCAGGCAGGATGTGCAAGGGCTCGTTCCCTATTTTGGTGATGACAGACATGTGTCTTCCATCAGCCCATCTGGAATAGCTACTTCTGTTGCATACCTTCTCCTGAATAAGAAGGAAGTAAAAGAGATGTGGAGGAGGGGTGGGGCATTATTTGATCAAGAACTGGAAAAAAAATCTTCATATCAGCATGTTCTTTGTAGACTGAGATGAGGAAAAAAATACAGGCCTCAAAAATTGTAGTTTGTGCTTGACTTTAGTTTCCAAAATATAAAAAAGTCATATTCTTAATGTTCAGTCATTTCTATGCTTTTCTATTTTCTTTGTTGTTATGTTTTGGATTCCTTGGGTTTCCTTAGTAAAAGCTCTTCTGAAAATCCCTACTGTTTTTCTTTAAACTAAAGAGGAAAGGAGAATTGTCCATCCCTAGACCATGGAAGTTGGAAGAAGAGTATAATGGTGTATTTGCACCTCATCACCCGAAGAACTCCCACATAACATCCAAACTAAAGAGGAACAGCTGTCCTTAGAGGAGAGTCAGGATGTTGGCTTCCATAGGCACAGCTGGAAAATGGGGAAAATTAATGAGCCAGGTTAGACAGATAACGAGAAAACCCAACAGAAGATTTGGGCAATATAAGGGATTTCAAAACTTTTCCCACTTAGAAAGTCTTATGCATGTAGTTGATTTTCTTTGCAAACCCATGGTCATTGCCCCCGACCTCCACCCATGTCTCCCAGACTCTGGAACCTTGACTGATGCTGTCTGCCCACCTGACATCCCTTTGTCAGCTGCATCCAGACTGCCCTGAAGCCAGGCTCAACCTGCCTGTCTGGACACAACCCTGTTGCCTGGCTGTCTTAGTGCCTGTCCATACTTTCTCCTGTCCTTTTCACTAAATTCCTCCCCAGTTGCCTCTTCTGCTTTTTGGAGAGATTGGTTTAGTTTCTGGGTCCTGACTGTCCTCAGAATGGCCTGATTCATTTTGACTGAGCTGTGGTTCTGTCACTCCCAAGGTGTCATTGCTGGAGCATTTTCATAACTAGCTTCATTGAAGTTTCATAACGTTTCTAGATGAAGGATCCTATAGTGACATCTTCATGTCTGTAGATTATTCCAAACTATTCCAGGAAGAGGCAAGGCGATTAAATATGACTTTTCCCGAATTGTATTCTCACCATGCTGTTGGAATGGAAAGAGTGAGCACGTATTCTGGAGTCAGACAGACCTGAGTTCAAATCTCAGTTGCACCACTTACTAGATGTACCAATTTGGGGAGATCCCTTACCAAAGCTGAGCTTTCATTTTTCATCCATAAACGGGGAATGTAATATCTACCTCACACATTGTATGAGGATTAGAAGTGATACATGTAAAACATCCAGCAATATCTGTAAAACACAGCAAGTATGCAATAAATGATAGAGGTTGTGATGTTTAGGGTCATGTGTCAATTTGGCCAGGTGATGGTGTCCAGTTGTTTGGTCAAGCAAGCACTGGCCTAATTGTTACTCTGAGGACATTTCGTGGAATTAATCAGTAAATTGATTACATCTATGACTGATTACATCTACAGTCAACTGAGGAGATGCCTTCAGCAATGAGAGACATCTCATCCAATCAATTGAAAGCTTTAAAAGGGGAAGTGATGATTTTAGCAGCCAGAAAAGAGAGTTTCAATCTCTACTTCAGACAGCCAGCTTCTCCTGGAGAATTCATCAAGGACTTTCATCAGAGTTCTCAGCCTGCAGACTGCCCTATGGAATTTGGACTTGTGCATCCCCAAAGTCATGTGCAATAATTCTTATAAAAATCTCATAATATTTACAGATATCTCCTGTTAGTTCTGTTTTCCTAGAGAACCCTGACTATACAGAGGTATTGAGGTATTCATTTTTTAAATAAATGGAGGAATAACATGGAGATAAATTATAGGCAGTTTGTTCACTTTAGCCTTTATGTTTGTTGAATGTATCAGAATTTTTATTTCTGTGAAACTTTCCCCTTTTTTTATGTCCTTTTTTTCCAAATAAGACTGTATTATCTTTGAATAATAACAATAGCAGTAGGGATTGAGTACCTATTCTGTGTCAGATGTTAAACACATTGAATGCATCGTTTCATTGTATTTAATTCTCACAATAGCTTTATCAGGTAACATCAACACCCCAATTTTGTTGATGAGGCAACTGGGGCACAGATTCCTCTATTTGTGCATATTTTGTCCTCTCTACCATGTTTCCTTTGAAGGCTATTACTACTCGTTATTAAATAATCAGATAGGCATCAACTTTTCTGGGAAGGCTTCTCTGAGCAAGCCGAGCTAGTGACATCTCCTTCTTAGCACAGCTAGTGGCACCCTCTGAACACTTGGTATTCGAGTCATCTCATTAGTCAGTAACTGTTTATCAGGCTGCCTATATCATGAGCTTCTTGAGGAAAGGCACTGCATTTTAGCACCAGCACAGTGCCTGGCATATCATAGGTACTAAATACTTTTTAATGAATAGATGAATGAATCGGGGTGTAGCAATGGAAATGGAAAGAAAGGAATGGTTTTGAAAAGAACTTGGAAGGACGAAAGAACAAATCTGGCGACAAGAAGTAGGTAAGGAAGAGTCAAAGATGAGCCCAAGATTTCTGGGCTGAGTGATAGGAAGGACAAACTTATGGATACAGGACGGCAGGTAGGAGAGATAGGAGGCTTATTTTCAGACAGGTTTGAATTTGAGGTTAAGAGAAGCATTCAAGTGAAGTGTTCCACCTCGGGCAGATGAAATCTAAACCCAACGTACTGCTGTGGTCAACAAACACGTCAACAAAATATTGCTGTGCATCATCAGGAAAGATATTGGAAACAGAACAGAAAACATTATCCTACCAATTTCTGCACCTGGAAAATTATATATTCTTTTGATTGCCTAATTTGAGAAATAAACAACAAAGCTAGGAAAAGTCCAGGAGGCAATTAATATTTTCAAGCATACAGAGAGATTTTCATGAAAGGACTAATGGGTAAAAGTTTTACTTAAAAATAAACAGAGTTTTATTTAAAAATAAACAGAGGAAAATATATTTTAGGAAAATGTAATGATTAATAGATTAAGCACATTCTTGTTTAACTTATTTCAGATTAGGAAGAGGGAGGAACATGCCTGAAGGCTGTACACAGCTAAATTCAACACGAATGAATTCAGTAAAATAGTAAATACATTTACGCACATAGATGTATCGTATTAAGCTATGACTTTATTGAGCACTTTCACATACACTATAGAATTAAATGCCCACAACCTCCCTGGGATATTTATATTATTGTCTCGATATTACACATGATGGGACCAAACCTTGGAGATACTATGTTAATTACCCAGTCATCCAATTAGTGGCAGAAGGGACTTTTGACACAAAAGAAGTATTATTTAATACACTCATCAATAAAAATTTGAAATATGTTAACCCCAAAAGGCAGATTGAAAGGTTTACTTCAAACATTAAAAACATAAAATACAATATAAGCTTAAACTATTTTACATTACTTTTTCTTTTAACTCGAGTAATATATGGATCCCACTTGAAAGAAAAAAGTACTGTGGCTCCACAGTTTCAACAAAATATTGTTAAATTATACTATGCCTTAAATATGTACAAGTCTAAAATTGTGTTTTAACTCATTATATATATATAGCAAATTAAATACAAACACAACTATAGAATCAATAAAATTCTAATTAACATAATTTCTTCATCATAATAGATGAGTGGTTTTGGTATATCTAAAATGCAGATAAATTTGCATATTTTGTGTTTCTCTGGTCCAACTAATTCTTTTTATTGTTAGCATAATACACCATCATTTGAGTCATCACGATTATATCTATTTTAACCACTAATTCATTATTTAGATGAGCTAATCAACTTGAAAGTATACCATCAAAACACAATGCTGAAAAATAAAAATAATTGCTTTTATGAGTGTTAGTACAAACAATAAAAAATTCACACAAGGTATCTACTTGTAATAAATATATTATAAAAACTAAGATACAGTTTCTGTTAATTTTGCTATTCATGTCTAACTATTTGAGACATAAAATGACTCAATTCTGTACTTGAATTGCTGTGAAACCATCTTTCATATAGGATACCTTGAAGTCTTTAGGACTTCACTTGAGTTTATGTCATTTCTATGTTTATTCTTTTTATATTACCCCTCAACAGTTACAGTGGTCCATTATTTTTATCATACTATGTCATCTTCATAATGTCCAACTGAAGTCTTAAGTTGTTAAACCAAGAAGACAAAGTCTTATTCTAGGGAAATGTTTTAATGGCAAAAAGAAATTTTGACTTTGTAACTTGTCAAAGATTTTAACATGAATGCAATGGGTATGGGATAATCATCATTTTGAATTTGGGACATGCCAAGTCTAAGGTGGCATATAAGCAGTTCACATGGTCCCTTCAGGGTCTTACCCGGTGCATCTTTGATCGTAAGTGGGTGTGTGAGTGAAGGTGTGGCAGTGCTTTGGCAACGCTCATTTCTGAGACTGGCATCCAGGTGATCCACAACATGCTGAATTTTTTCAGATTAACATAGAAAGAAGCACAACATCGAGTAACAAACTCTTGGATGCTGTACAATCTCTCTCTCTCTCTCTCTCTCTCTCTCTCTCTCTCTCTCTCTCTCTCTCTCTCCCCCTTCCTCCCCTCCACTCTCTCTCTTTCTCTCTTTGTGTGTGTATACATATAGCTATGTTGGGCATAAACTAGTTCAGTCATGTTCACCCAATGATTTCACTTACTAGCATCATCCTGCCTTGAAATTGTCCTTTTGTACTTCTTGTCCAAGAAAACCACACAGTGGGAAATTTCTTCGAGGGAGAAAGGGCAAAAGCCCTGGATGATTGTGTATGAAGAAAGACAGCAATAATGTGAATAATGTCCTCAAAGGCTGAACCTTTTGCAGGGGTGGTGTGGAACGTATCCAGTGTCTCCAATGCCGCCTCCATTTTCTAAGCCAGCGTTCTGCGCAAGGTCTGATGCGCATTAGGTGGCTTTCAAGGGGTGTCTACTGTGACCTGACCAGGCTAATCATTCCCTTTCTTTTCATCCGTTTCTGGCTTTTGGAAGGTTCATAAAATATCCTGCAGCAAGGTTGCAGGTGTCCCCAGGCCTGTGTTTCTGCCTTGATCTAGAGGACTGAGAGCAAGACACTGCACTGGCATAAATACATTCAGCCCTGTCAGCAAATAGACAGGCACCTGCCCACAAAGACGGGCAGTGGGAATCCAGCAACAGCCACGGAACCGCCAGCTTCTGAACTTCATAAAACCCCCTCACACAGATGGTACGAAAGAGTGGCTCTCCTTCTTGACTTAGGGACAGAATAAGAGAAAATAGGCATGTGTGGTTTAGGGTATAGCTGAGAAATTTTCTGGCAGGAACAAGATAGGCTTGATGTACTCAGTTTGTAGGAAGGAGACTTTCCAGTGAGGGCTCATTGCTGGGGAAGGACGTGGAATCACCTTCTCTGAAGGTCTTTAAAGGTAGGATTTAATTTCCACCTGTCTGGGGTGGGTTAAATAGGTCCTGCTCAAAGGGAGGAAAATGGGTCAGAGTGATTTTCAAGGTCTTTCCATTACTCTGTGGTTCCTCTGCCACTTGAAATAAAAAAGGTTAGACTCTGAATGCATCCTGGAAAACTGAAAAGCACTGACGCGCTTTGCCAGTTCTCATATGTGCTGTTTGCCTGTGTGGTGGGAGGCCCCTCAAATGATGGAAAATACTGTATATTTGATCTCTTATAAACACCAGTTTAAAATTCTTCTGCAGCCAATGAGTACAATAAAATGCTTTTAGTCATCCAAAAAGGTTCTCAAGATAAACTGAAAAGCTTTAGCATACTCTGGGAAAAGCCTTGCTATGTCCACTTCAGAATTACTAGCATAGTTCCAGGTACTGTACCTCCAGGCCAGAGGGGAACTCACTAAAAAGAGAGTAAACTAGAAAAACTGAGTTATCAGTCTGGAAATAGGAAGCCTTCAAGGCCGAGACTGAATATTGAGAATTCATGAAGATCAGCATTAGAATGAGCACAGACTTATTACTAATCCGAGCACACCAGAATTCGGGGGAACTTTCCTTGATTTGGAAGAGACAAATTTGCTACTATTCAAAGACATTGTTTTGTTTTGTTTTTACAAGAAGTAAATGCATGGAACTCCTTTTCCTATAATTAGTAATAAGATGATTCTAAAAGTTTAAATAAATTAGTGGTAGACACACAAATTACCATTAAGGAATGTTGGGATTTTTAACTATCTGATGTCAGAAGCGAGAACAATTGCATAATCCCACGATATAGCCCTTGTACCATTATCATAAGAAAACAGAACTCTGGGCTGGGGTGGACCTTGGGTTACTGTAACGATGACCTAAGAGACCACACAGAGAGAGGCTGACGGTCCATCTCCATGGAAACCGTATGGATTTAAAGCAGCTTGAAGTCTTTTTCCGTTTAAAGAAATAATCTTTTGCAAGTTATAGGTTTTATGCCAAACGAATGAAGGTCGTATACCACATATTATTTCACAAGGCCAAAATTAGGCCTTAAGTGCTTAAGTATG
The DNA here is from genome assembly GCA_029593785.1 of Cabassous unicinctus. Taxonomy (NCBI): domain Eukaryota; kingdom Metazoa; phylum Chordata; class Mammalia; order Cingulata; family Chlamyphoridae; genus Cabassous; species Cabassous unicinctus. The sequence continues at coordinate 2,174 of JAQZBX010052838.1, read as the reverse complement.
CTTCCTATTTGGCCCTTCCTCTAAATATTTATAATTCACTAAAGATCATTCCCCTAAATGCCTTTTGAATCACATTTAATAAGCATTCACTTATTTATTCACAGCAAACATTTATTGAATGCCAATATATCTATATTAAGATATAAGCATTAATAAAATATAGTCCCTGCCCTCAAGGAGCTCACAATCAAATGGACAAATTACTGCAAAGAGCAGTGAGGTCTATGTACAAAAGATGCTCCCAGGGCCCTGCCCTCATCCCCCGAGCAATGACAGTTTCTGGATACACCCACTGAAGGATGTGTCCTTTCAAGCATGGCCCAGTTCTGGAAAGAGGTCAATTTGGATGAGACTAAATATAGGCTTTTGACTTGGGCAGTTAGTTAGGAGTCATTGGTTACCTTGGACAATACTAGTAGAGCGGCTTTTTGAAAGTTGAGTCCAGAATGAGAATTGGGACAGTAAAGTATATGTAGACTACTCTGTTATGAAAATTTCCAATGAAGTTTGTGCATTTAAATCAGTGGCACAACTCGATTATTCGGCATCTTGGTACGTGCAAAAATAGTTTGCATTTACTGTACGCTGTAATCATCAGGACCTTCTGCAATAGACAGGACAGTTACTATCATCCCCAGTTTTTATGGAGGTGGTCCATATAGAAAACAGATAGTGTCGACTTAAAAAAAGGATCGCTGGCTGTCATTTTAATCATGCTTTGCATTCGTTTTCCCAGTAATAATAATGCCAGTGATCTGCTAAGATACTTAATATTGGAATGTATGATATTTGCGATTGCTTCAAAATCGTTTGGGAGGAGGACAATGGACCTCAGATGAAGGGTGGGCCCAGGGCTTGGCATATTATGGGGCCGCAGGGGTTGAGGGAGGTCTTGGGGCCCAGGGCCCACGGACTGAAGTCGAGACTTTACATAGCAGGTTCATCCAGAGAAGAATCATTTAGGACTAGTGGCTAAACAGGGGTCAAAGATCAGAGAGAAGACTCAAAACACAGAGGCAGTTGTTAAGAGCACATCCAGTTAAGAAGAAATGCAGCAGGAGCCAAGAAGTCTGAAGTAGGAGTGGGGAATGGAGGGCCGAGGAAGTGGGGGTGGATCTTTATGCTATCCCAAGAGATGAAAGCAGTGGTTGGTAACCTTGGCTGCACATTAAAGTCTCTCAGGGAGGTTTTAAATATATCCGCCCTGGACCCCACCTCCAGAGATTTAGATGGTATTTGAAAATAACTACTGAATTGAAGTTTTTGCTAGCACATTCCCAGAAGATAGCTGTGAAGATAATTTATGGAAAGTGCCTGACTCATAGTAGGCACACAACAAATTTCCGTTTCCTCTTCAGCCCTTTTTATTCCTTCTACATTATTTAACTATAATGATAGTGGTTTTGCTTTTCAACCACATGCCATATATTCTACAAGTCTTGCAAGAAATTTGTCCTTGTTTTTCATTGCTGTGACCTATGAGATCACTGCAAAAGAAATCATTTTTTAGCCATCATTTTATTTATTTTGCCAAAATTGCACTTTTGAGTCTATTGTTGGCAGGGGACGCAGCATCATTTTTAGGCATTATCGCATACTCGACACTAGCATTATGGAAACCTGATATAAAACTCTCTTTCTATCCTGCTTTGATATTGATTTAATATCAGAAGACCATTTTCTCCTCTTCTCAACCAGATGCTAAAAGGAGCTTGAGGTGGAGGAAGGACATTTCCTGAGCAAAGTATTACTCACCTAACCCAAAATAAAACACAAGATTTTCCCTTCATTTGAATTTTCCTGTTGTGTTTTTTTGTTTGTTTGTTTGTTTTTTAATAGAAAAGACCGTGGAACCATGTGTTAAGAAACAGAAAAATTCTAAATGATAAAAAAATCAATCGGAGAGGCACTTTTTGCCTATTTAATTTATGCTTAATCCTTCATTTTTAGTGTCGTGGCCTTCAGGTGCAGAGGTTTGAGTTAATCGTATCCTTGTCCGCACTGGTCAAATCAAGACCTCTCTGTAAAGTATTAATAGCTATAAACACATTAATAATATAGTTTCTTTCCTTCCAATACTTCATTTTTTATCTCTTTCTTCCTTTTAGAGTTGGCCAGGGCTTCCAGTGCCATGTTAAATAGTAGCAATGACAGTGAACATCTGCATTTTATTC
>JAQZBX010052837.1:0-19033 GCA_029593785.1 Cabassous unicinctus | reverse complement strand
ATAAACATTTCTAAACCTATTCCTGTCTGAAATTTAGAGAATCTGTGGACCATTGTTGCCAACACAAAGCAATAGAATACATTTTATAAATCATAAAAATGTACATAACACAGGTTATAAGAAAGATGAGAAAATTTAAAGAGTCTATAAATATAAGAAAAGATAAAATACGTGGCAAGATGAGAGGTTAGCCAAAAAATTATATTATTAAAAAATAAATGCTTGTCAGACACTTCTAACTGCAAACAAGACAAAGGGGAATTGCAATAAATAGATTCTAGACAACACAGAGTTCAAAGCAAAATGTCATAACACAGTAATATACATGGATATTATATTTAAGAAAAATTTTCATATAAATTTAGGATGAAGGAAAAGAATACACATTTTAATACTTGATTAAATTAATGAACAGAGATGAACTGTTGAAAAGTGGTTAAACACCCTACTCCTAAAACAGATGTTGAAATTTATTTTTATAAATTAAAAAATAATTTAGGAAAATAATCAATTATAATTCTACAAAGAAAACATTAATAAAAAATAAAAGAATACAAATCACTTGAATACCAAAATTATATCTAATAAACAGTGTAAAAGTTTTATGAAAAATAATCAAATATATGGAAAATGAAAAATACATACTTTCCTTTTTAGCAAAAATTTTTATTGAAACATATTAATAAAGCATACAATTCATCCAAAGTGTACTATCAATGGTAATTGGTATAATTACATAGCTGTGCATTCATAACTTTGATAATTATTACAGCATTGACATTATTTCAATGAGAATAATAAAAAACAAAAAAAAAACCCCAGACAAATAAGAAAACCTTTCACCTTTCAATCTCTCTAGGTTTATCCTGTTGTAAACAGTTGCTATTTCTGGCTATACTTGCATATTTATTTATTTATTTATTAAGCAGTTTTACTGAGATATATTCACATACCATATCACCTATCAAAGTGTATAATCAGTAGCTTTTATTTTATTTTTTTAAATATAACATTTTTATTTTTTTAAAGATACTTAGATTACACAAATATTACACAAAAAAATATAGGAATTCCAATATGCCCTGCTTCCCACACCTCCCACACACCCCTACATAAACAACACCTTTAATTAGTGTAGCACATTCATTGCAATTGATAAACGCATCCTGGGGCATTGCCATTGAGTGTGGACCATAGTTCACATATTAGTCTACACCCTCTCCCACACAGTTCTGCCGGCTACAGGAAGATACATAATGGCATACAACTGTCACTGCAATGCCATTCAGGATGATTCCCAAGTCCCAAAAAGCCCCTTCATCACACCTGTCTTTCCCTCCTCCTGCCCCCATAGACTCCAGTGGCCACTGCCTCCACATTAATGCAGTAATTTCTTCCATTGCTAGAATCACAAGTGTATTGTAGAACACCAAGAAGTCCACTCTAGTCAATAGTTCATTCCCCAATCCTGAGGACTCTGGAATGGTGATGTCCACTCCAACGCTAATTGAGAGGGGATTTTGATCCCATACAGCTAATGGATGAGACTCTCTTGCTTGGATTTGTAGTCTCTCTTGTTTCTTTGGTATGGTGGTTTTCAATCCTCACCTCCTTGTTAGTTGTCCTGGGTGAATCCAATGAACTGGAGATTAGGTGTTGCAACACTGCTGAGTCTCAGGGCCCAGCAAGCACATGGATATTCCAAAGATTCAAGTCTCTTGGATGTATACCTACTAACTCTAGCACCAAGTTTAGTTGCAAATAGGAGGGACAGATGAGCAATATGTAGGGAAGTATAACTGATTTCAACTTTGTCACTCTCAGGAGCACAAACTCCAAAGTAGGGCCCACTGGCAAGGCACCAAACACCAGAGCTATCTGCCCTGGCCTTAAGACCTGAGTGTCTCCAGTACCCTCAGGAACCCCTCTTTTGAAGAAGTATCCACTTTGGCAGTCTATGAGATCTTGCTGAGATGTGTATGAGCATTAACTTTGGGATGACCTCCCAACTCACTTTGAAGTCTCATAGAAATATAAACTCATTTGTCTTTACTTTTCCCCCTTTTAGTTGCGGTATTTTTCCAGTTGCATTGCTAGTTGGTGCTTGGTAGTAATCCTTCAGTGCCATGGAGGCTCATGCCCGGGAGTCATGTCCCACACTGGGGGAAGTTAATGCATTTATATGCTGAGTTTGGCTTAGAGAGAGGCTACATTTGGGCAACAAGGAGGCTCTCAGGAGGCAGCTCTTAGGCACATCACAACAGTAGACTTAGTTTCAAATTCAAGAGCAAAGTCTCACAAGCATAGTCACCAATATCAAGGGCCATTCAACGGACCATCTTCCTTCATCAGTTATTGCCCCTGCACTTGGGAGACTGTTGCTGCTACATTAGAGAATGTGACAGAGCAATCCAGGATGGAAATTCAATATTCTCTCAGTTATTGTGTGAATCTCCAACCACTGTAACAATGCCCATGAACGTTTAAACACTTTTATATACTTTATATGTATGTCCAGGTGAACTTCCTCCCATTTATTACCCAACACTAACACCCCACAACAATGATACTCCCCTGCCCTAGTTGTAATCCTTCTGTGATCTAAAACATCATCAAAAATGAAGTTAATAAAATAGCCAAGTACAGTTTATATGAAAATGAAATAATAATGGTAGGTTTAAATATAAGGAATAAAATACAAAATATTTAAAGAAAACTAAAAATAAAATTTACAAATTGGTACATTAAAAAATAATGAAAAATTCTTCTTAAAATTTTTGACGTTTTGACTATCTTCACTGTATTATCTCTTTTCCTGTATGTACAGTAACATTTTCTTTCATTTATTCCCCAGTGTCTTACTTTCTTTCATTTTTTTTCAGAGAAGTTTTAGGTGACAGTAAAGTGACACAAAGAATGCAGGGGCTCCCATATATACAACTTCCTTCCCCGTTTCCTCCTTCCCATATTAATACCTTTTTATATGTGGATGGTACATTTGTTACAACTGATATACGAATGGCAAAACATAGCTACTAACCATGGTTGATGGCTTACATTATGATTTACACTTTAGACCATCCTTTTTAATTAATTTTGGAGACATTTAACATGGCCTGTGTCCATCATTGCAAGATTATTTTGAATATTTCCATTGCCCACTAAATACCCCTTGTTCCATCTGTTCCGTTCCTCCCTCCCCCTCCCCTCCATGCCCATAGCCACCACTCAGCTTCACTCCTTGAATGACATGATTCATAGTTGCTACAACACTGAGGACTTGATGCTCTGGTTTGTCCTCCCCTATTAGGAACCACCCATGCTTACATGAGAATCCTGCCCTTCTGTTTGAGGACATATCAGCACTCCCCAGGATGGAAGTCCAGATCCCTCCAACTCATTATATGGGTTTCCACCCACTGATATAACACATTATGGCAAAATGATCACTTGCACACTCCTTAGAAGCCTGCCCCAGGTGTTCTCTGTACCAAATGCGCCCCCCCCCCCATTGAACACCAAACCAATAACCCTTCATTGTCATATTGCCTTAAGAGTATTCCTAATTTTGTACTTACTCCACATACCTACCAATGCCCAGTGCACACCTGGTCCTTCCCCCAACACTCCCCCAATTCCATGGGCCATCCAACCCACCCTCCCTGTTCTACCCACCTGTCAAACCTGCACCACCCAACCCAATAGTATCACTAGTCTACTGTCCTATCCTTTCAATGCCCAACTACACACTTCCACCTTATCACATAATATGTCTGTATGGGCATTGGCTCACAAACTTCTTCTCCCTTTCTCTCTCCTGTAAACCTATCTTCCAGACTATAGGTCTGTGAGTGTGCTCAATTTGCTTAATTAATATCAGTGAGGTCCTGTAATACTTGTCCTTTGATGCTTGGCTTGCTTTACTCAGCATAAGGTCCTCAAGATTCATCCATGTTATCCTGTGTGTTAACACAGTATTCCTTCTTACAGTTGAGTAATATTCCGCTGTATGTATGTACCACATTATGTTTATCCATTCATCTGTTAATGGGCATTTGGGTTGACTCCAGCTTTTGACAATAGTGAATAATGTCTCCATGTACATTGGTGTGCATATATCTGTTGTTGTCCTTGCTTTCAATTCTTCTGGGTATATACCCAGCAGTGGAATTGCTGAATGACATGGCAGTTCAGTAGTTAGTTTGTTGAGGAACCACCAAACTCAGTGGCTTTTAGGATAATCAAAATATTGTGCATTCATCATCAAAAAAAATTTTTATGATTATTTCATTACTGAAAAAAGAAAAATTCTACACATTTTAGCATGCCTTCCTTAGTCCTCACAACAGCTAATCAAATTTCATCTTTATAAATTGATTTGAATTTAAATTTTATAAAAATTAAATCATACAATTTGTTACACAAATAATATTCATAGTAATGCAATCACAGTGTATTAGTTCCTTTGTGTATGGCTTGCTTTACTCAACATAATGTCCTCTGGGTTCATCCATGTTTTCATAGGCTTTATGACTTCATTTCTTTTTACCACTGTATAATATTCCATCATGTTACTACACCACAGTTTTTTTTAAATCATTCATTGGTTGAAAGACATCTAGTGTGTTTCCAACTTTCAGCAGTCTTGAATAACACTGCTATGAACATAGGTGTGCAGATGTCCATTCATGTTACAGCTTTCCGTTCTTCTGGGTATATACCCAGTAGGGGTATTGCAGGATCACATGGCAAATCTATATACAAATTATTTAGGAACTCCCAAACAGTTCTTCACAGTAACTGCTCTATTCTCCATTCCTTCTCAAAAGTATATAAGTTTTCCTATCTCTCCACATCCTCTCAAATACTTGTTGTTCTTTCTCTTTTTAATAGTGGACATTGATAGCTTTGAAAAGTTATCTCTTTGTAGTTTTGATTTGCACTTCCTTAATCATTAGCGATGTTGAACATTTTTTCATGCTTTTTTGCCATTTTTATTTCTTCTTCAGACAAATGTCTACTCAAGACTTTTGCCAATTTTTTAACAGGGTCATTTGTTTTTTATTGTTGAGCTATAGCATCTCTTTATATATTGTGGATATTAAATACTTATCAGACATGTGATTTCCAAATATTTTCTCCCATTGAGTTGGCTGGTTTCTCACCATTTGACAAAGTCCTGTGAGGTGCAAAAGTGCTTAATTTTGAGGAGGTCCCATTTATCTATTTTTTTTTTTCTGTTTGTGTGTGTGCTTTGGGTAAAAGATCCAAGTAACCACCACCCACTACAAGGTCTTTAAGATGTTTCCCTACATTTTCTTGTGGCAGTTTATGGGCCTGGATTTTATATTTAGGTCTTTGAACCACATTGAATAGATTTTTGTACAGGGAGTGAAATAAGGGTCCACTTTCATTTTTTGGTTATAAATATCCACTTCTCCCAGCACCATTTTTTGAAGAGACTGTTTCTCCCATTAACACAGAGTTGGTAGGTTTGTAAAAAACCAGTTGGCCATAAAGGGTTCACTTCTGTACTCTCAATTCTATTCCACTGATCGATGTATCTAAATTTATACGAGTACCATGATGGGTTTTTGTTTTGTTTTGTTTGTTGTTTGTTTTATTGCAGTTACTTTTTTTCCACTTTTAAAAAAAAAAGATACTTCAAATACATAAATGTTACAGAGAATATATAGTGGATTCCCATATGCTCTCCTCCCCACACCCCCCACATTTTCCCACATTAGCAACATTTTTCATCAGTGTGGTACATTCATTGCAATTGATCAAACATTTTGGAACATTGGCACTAAGCGTGGATTATACTTTACATTGTAATTTACACTCTTTCTCATTTGAACACTGTAGATTATGGAAGGATATATAATGGTCTGTATCTGTCATTGTGATGTCATTCAGATGATTCCCAAGTCCTGAAAATGCCCCCTTATTGCACCTGTTTTTCCCTCTCTCTAACTCCAGAACATCCATGGGTCATTGCCTCCCCAACAATGGTATTCCTTCCATTCATTGCTAAAATCACAAGTAGTCTATAGTTTAATACTAGTAAGTTTATTTTGTCTATACTTCATTTCCCAATCCTGAGGAATCTGGGTTGGTGATGTCCACTCCACCATTAATTGAGGGGGTCTTTGATCCCATACATCCTATAGATGGGACTCTCTTGCTTGCAGTTGTAGGCACTCTCTGTTCCTTGGTATGTTATTTGTCCATCATCTCCTACCCATTTGTTGTCCTGGGTGAGTCCATTGAACTGGAGAGTAGGTGTTGCAATTCTGTTGTGATCCAGGGCTCAATTGGCACATGAACAGCCCAAAGATTTAAGTCTCTTGTATGTACACTTACCAACTCTCATCCTAATTAAATGTTTAAATAGAAGGACAGAATAGTCATGCATGGGGAAACCATTGCTGAGTCTAATTCAGTTACACTGGGGAGCATAAATACCAGATTAGGGCCCACTGGGGTAGGGACAAATTCCTGAGCTCTCTGCCCTGACTATAGTGTCTGGATGTCTCCATACCCAAGAAGAATTTCACTATTTGGGGTCATATCTACTTTGGCTGTCAATGAGATCCTGTTGAGATGTGCATAAGCACTACCTCTAGGATGGCTCCTGACTCATTTTGAATTCTCTTAGCCATACAAACTTATTTGTCTTTAGCGTCTCCCCCTTTTGGTCATGGTGTTTGTTTGTTTTCCCCCAATGCATTGCTTGTTGGTACTTAGTAGCAGTACCTCAGTGCCAAGGAGGCTCACCCTTGGGAGTTATATCCCACCCTGAAGGGAAGTTATTGTTTTTATATGCTGAGTTTGGCTTAGAGAAAGACCACATTTGAATAACAAAAAGGCTTCCCATATATAACTCTTAGGTCCCCTATGTCACTAGGCTAAGTTTCAATTTCAAGAGCAAAGGCTCATAAGCATAATCATCAATATCAAGGGACGTTAAATGGGCCATCCTCCTTCACAAGTCATTGTCCCTTTACTTGGGACATTCTTGTTCCATTAGACAATGTGGCAGAGCTCCCCTGGATGGGAATTTGATATTTTTTGGTTATTGTGTGAATCTCTACCCACTGTGACAATGCTCCAACATGATGTTTTGACCACTGTAGCTTTTTAATATGATTCAAACTCAAGCAGTGAAATTCCTTCCAAGTCGCTCTTCATTTACAGAATGCTTTTGGATATTTAGGTTCACTTTCATTCAAACGAATTTGGTAATTGCCTTTCCTATTTCTGTAAAGTAGCCTGTTGGAATATTTTTTTTTAACATTTATTTTTCTCAACCCACCTTGAATCTTGAATCTTCCATTTGGGATAATTTTCTTTCTTCTTGAAGAACATGCTTTCACATTTCTTTTTCTTTCTTTCTTTCCTTTTGAATATTTATTTAAATTTGTTTATTTATTTATTAATTTTTATTTAGTCTCCCTCCTACAGATGTTTCTCTTGTCTGTCTGCTCATTGTTTACTTGCCTTCTCCAGGAGTCACCAGGAACCAAATCCAAGACCTCACACATGGGAGGTGAGTGCCCAGCCTCTTGGAATTTTGATTGGTATTGCATTGACTCTATAAATCAGTTTGGGTAGGATTTATATCTTCATGAAATTCAACCTTCCAATCCATGAACAAAGAATGTCTTTCCTTTTGTTTAGATCTTCACTGATTTCTTTTTGCATTGTTTTGTAGTTTTCTGCATATAGGTCCTTTACTTTGGTTAAATTGATTCCTAAGTAATTGAGTCTTTTTGTTGGTATTGTAAATGTATCCCCCCCCGAGATTTCCTCCTTAAATTGTTCAATACTAGTCTACTAAAACATTACTGAGCTTTGCATGTTGACCTTCTATCCTGCCACTTTGCTAAACTCACTTATTAGCTCAGGTAGCTTTGTTGAAGACGTTTCAGAATTTTCTAAATATAGGATCATGTAAATATCCTATATTGCAAATAGTGAGAGTTTTACTTCCTCTTTTAGTATTTAGATGCCTTTTCCCCCCCTAATTGCTCTAACTAGAACTTCTAGTACAATGTTGAATATCAGTGGTGACTTTGATTATCTTTTTCTTCTTCCCAATCTTAAAGGGACATCTTTCAACCTTTCAAACACACCCCATTGGCTGTGGGTTTTTCATACACATCTTTTATCATATTGAGAATTTTCCTTCTTTCCTATCTTTTGAAGTGTTTTTATCAATAAAGTATGCTAGATTTTGTTGAATGCCCTTTTTGCATCAATTGAGATGATTATGTTTGTTTGTTTGTTTCCTTCAATTTGTTAATGTGGTGTACTACATTGATTGATTTTCTTATGTTGAACCAGCCTTGCATACCAGGAATAAATATTAACTGATCATGATGTATAAGCCTTTTTATATGCTGTTGGACTTGATTAGCAAGCATTTTGTTGACAATTTTTGCATCTATGTTCATTAGAGTGATTGGTCTGTAATTTTCTTTTCTTGTATTGCCGTTATCTGTCTTTGGCAATAAGGTGATGTTGGCTTCATGGAATGTGTTAGGTAATTATTCCCCTTCTTCAATTTTTTTTTGAAGAGTTAAAAAAGTAGTGGTGTTAAGTCTTTTTTTTGAAATGTTTGGTAGAATTCCCCTGTGAAGCCATTTTTCCTGTAATTTCTTTGTTGGGAGATTTTTTGATGACTGATCCAATCTCTTTAAATGTGATTGGCTTGTTAAGTTCTTATATTTCTTGTAGTGTCATTGTAGGTTGTTTGTGCATGTCTCAGAATTTGTCCATTTCATCTAGGCTGTCTGATTTGTTGGCATACAGTTTCTCATAATATCCTGTCATGATCCTTTTTCATTTCTGTGGGGTCAGTTGTAACTTCCACCCTTTATTTCTGAGTGTATTAATTTGCTTCTTCTCTCTTTTTTTCTTTGTTAGTTTAGCTATGGGATTGTCAATTTCATTGATATTCTCAAATAACTAGCTTTTGGTTTTATTGATTTTCTCTATTGTTTTTTATTTGTTTATTCTCAATTTCATTTATTTTTGTTCTAATCTTAATTATGTCTTTCTATCTACTTGTTTTGGGATTGACTTGCTGTTCTTTTTCTAGTTTCTCTAGGTGTTCAGTTAAATCTTTGAGCTTAGCTCTAACTTCTTTTTTATAATAGGAATTTAGGGCTATAATTTCCCTCTCAAGATTGCCTTTGCTGTATCCAATAAGGGTTGGTGAGTTGTATTCTCATTTTCATTTGTCTCAATATATTTAAGGATTTTACCTGCAATTTTTTCTTTGGCCTACTGATTATTTAAAAGTGTGTTGTTTAACCTTCACACATTTGCAAATTTACCTCTTTCCTGTATATGATTGATTTTTAGTTTTATTCCATTATGATCTGAGATGGTGCTTTTTGTAATTTCAATCCTTTTATATTTATTGAGAACTGCAATGTGCCCTAACATGTAGTCTACCCTAGAAAAAGATACAAGGACACTTGTGAAGAATGTATAATCTGCTGAGTTTGTATGCAACATTTTGTGTATATCTGTTAGGTCTAACTCACTTATCCTGTTGTTCAAGTTCTCTGTCCTTGTTGATCTTCTCTCTGGTTGTTCTGTCTAATGATGTAAGTGGTGTGTTAAAGTTCCAATGATTATTGTAGAGTTACCTATTTCTCTCTTCAATTTTGTCAGAGTTTGTCTCGCGTATTTTGGGACACGCTGGTTAAATGCATAGACATTTATGATTGTTATTTCTTCCTGGAGGATTGTCTCTTTCTAAAATATATAATGGCCTCTGAATCTCTTATAACTTTTTTTGCCTTTAAAGTCTGTTTTTCTCCAATATTATTATAACTCTTTTTTCCAATATTATTATACCCAATTTTATTATAGTTCTTTTCTCCAATATTATTATACCCCTGCTCTTTTTTGGTTACTATTTGTTTGGAGTATCTTTCTCCAATCTTTCACTTTCAGCTAGTTTGTATCCCTAGGTCTAAGCTCAGTCTCTTGTAAACAACAAAGGGATGGCTCATGTTTTGGTATCCTTTCTGTTAACCTATATCTTTTGATTGGGGAGTTTAATTCATTCGTATTCAATATTATTATGTAACTGTGTTATTTACTTCCACCATTTTATTCTTTGATTTTCATATGTCACCATATTTCATCTGTGTTTTTTCTCTTTTGGTTATCCATTCTGGTATTCTTTCTTCTATACTCTTCTCCAAGCCTCTATCTCCTGTCTTTTATCTTTCAGACTCTAAGTCTTCCTTTAATATTTACTGCAAAGGTTTATTCTTTTAATGGACATTCTTAATTTCTGTTTGTTTGTGAATATTTTATACTCACTTTCGTATTTGAAGGACCGTTTTGCTCAATAAAGAGTTCTTGGCTGCCATTTATTTCTCTTTCAGTATCCTCATTGTGTCATACTACTGTCTTCTCACCTCCATGGTTTCTGATGAGGAAACTATGCCTATGTCTTACTGGGGTTACCTTGTATGTGATGATTTGCTTCTCCCTTGTTGCTCTCAGAATTTTCTCTTTATCTTTGAGGTTTCACATTCTGAGTAAAATATATCTTGAAGTAGGTATATTCAGCTTTATTCTGATTGGGTTACACTATGCTTCTTGGACATGTAAGTTCATGTCTTCCATGAGAGTTGGGAAATTTTCAACTCTTATTTCCTCAATACTCTTTATGCTCCTTTTCCCTTCTCAACTCCTTCTGGAAATCCTATGACACATATGTTATTGCATTTCATGTTGTCATTCAACTCCCTGAACCCTTGCTAAACTTTTTCCCATTCTTTTCTCTCTGTGTTCTTTTATTTCTTCAATTCAAGCTGTTTTGCATTTGGTATCACTTATTCTTTCTTCTATTATTTCAAGTCTGCTGTTGTATGCTTCTAATGTGTTTTCTACCTCACCTATTGTTTCTTTCATACCCATGAGGTCTGTTAGTTTTGTATTCAGGATTTCAAATTCTTTGTGCTTTCTCAATGTCTTCTTGACATTGTTTATCTCTTTACTCATACTGTCTTACAACTCATTAATTTGATTTCAGAAATTTGTGTGAATCTTGTTGATTACTTTTCTCAAATCCTGCATCTCTTCTGGGGCTTTGACATATTCCTTATCTTGGGCCATGTCTTCCATTTCTTTAGTATGGCTCATACATTTTTGGTGATGTCTAAGTATCTGATTAGGATGGTAGTGTACTCAGATGCTCAGTTTCTTTTTCTTTTGTAGTTACTTTGTGGTGGGAAGCTGTGTGTTATTGCTGCTCTGTGATTCTTGGTTCAACATTGATTATTAGGATTGTCCCTGTTAGTTGCTCAAAACTGGGCTCTGGACCCTTTAATGGGCTGGAAACCCACTTCTTAGATTCTTGGAAAGGGAGGTGATAAAGCAGGGGTTTTTAACCTGTTTTGTTCCATGGGCCTTTTTGCCAGTCAGGTGGAAACCACAGACCACTTACTAAGTCCACACTATATTGTGTATTATTTAATAAATATATCAAACCTGCACCAATACATCCCCAGAAGAATGTTTATTTGAATTTCAATTCAGTCTCATGGACCCCTAGTTAAAAACCCTTGCTATTAAGGCTGAAAAATGCCTCTCTTACTTATTTACTTGTAATTTTCTCACATGCACTTCCTTTGTCTGCCAGCAGATGGTGGTCTTTGGCAGACCACACAGTTCAATGGAGTGTGTTTGCTGCAACAGGGAACTGATCAGTGTGATAGAGTTTCTTGGCTAGAGGCTAAGAGACTTGTAATTCAAACTTTCTCAAAGACAGTTCTCCAGCCTTCTCTGGCAGCCCTCCATGTTTTCCTTGATAGGTAATAATTCCATTCCCCTCTGTGTCCTCAACAATCAGTCCTGTTTAGTAGAGAGGGAGATTAGGATGGTTGTATCAATTTAGTCCCGGATATTTAGTCCCTTGTTGGCTCCCAAGGCAAACAACGGCACAGCCCCACCTATCATGGATGGGCTTGTGGACACAGTAGACAAAATTTTTTGGTCAAAAGTATATTCATCTTTCAGCTGTGTCCCTCTCTCTACCCTTTCCTCCAGAAGTGCAGTCTCAGCAATCAGTCCCAATTAGAAGAAAGTGAAATTGAGGGAGTTGGATCTCTCCAGACCAGTGCTGGCTCCCAATGCAAACAATGTGTGGTCTCACCTGACCTGGAAAGGCTGGTGGGACTTGGTTGACCAAATTTGTAGGTCAAAAGCTGAATTACCCTTAGGCCATGTCTCTCACTCTACCCTTTCCTTGGGCACTGGATCCCTGGAGCTGCCTTTGTCTGCAGCCAGCTCAGAGACCTGAGAATTCTAAAATGTCTTTAGTATGGGGAGGGTGATAGCAGTAGCAACCACTGGTTTCAACTCAAATTTTTGCTGTCACATTTCCCATCTTTTGTCCCTCTCTCTTCTAGGCTGTGTCCATTCTTTACCAGGTGTCCTTAACCCAAGAAGATCTTTTTCCAGGCTCTTTCAGACTGTCTTCTAACTATTTTTCTGGGAGACAAGAGAGTCCCATGCCTTTCTACTCCATAATCTTCCTGGAAGTCCATACCTTCTTAAATGGGCATTGAATAGCAGAAAATATTAACAATGCAATTCCAGATTATGCAGAGGATTTTTTAAATCAATTTTATTGATACATGTTAATAAAACCTACATTTCATCCAAGGTGTACAATCAATGGTATTTGCTATAATCACATAGTAGTGCTTTCATCACTTCAGTCACTATTTAAAGCATTTTCATTATTTCAATAATAATAATAATAATAAAGAGACAAACAATCAAGAAAACTCTTCACCTTTCAATCTCTCTATGCTTGCCCCAATGTACATAGCTGCTGTTTCTGTATATAATATCCAAAGTGTATAAACAATGGCTTTTAGCATAATCAAAATGTAGTACGTTCATCATCTTAATAATTTAAGAAATATTTCATTACTCCAAAAAGAAAGACCCCAAAGCCTTTAGAATTCCTTCCTCAAAACCTACATAACAATTAATCTCCTTTCACCTTTATGAATAGATTTATATTTACATTTTATATAACTGGAATCACACAATATGTAGTACTCTGTGTATGGTCTCCTTCACTTCATATAATGTGTGATTTTTTTGTCTGATATTAAATTTGTGTAGTATTAACTTTCATTTCTTCAGCTTCAAAGAAAAAGGGTCTTATATATGCAATTCTATGCATATTCATATTTCACATAATATATTTATATTTCATATAATATAATTAGTTCATAATAGGGCAATCATACAATATTTTTCCTTTAGTGCCTGGCTTGTTCACTCAACATAATGTCTTCCAGGTTCATCCATGTTGTCATGTTTCACAACTTCATTTATTCTTACCATTGCATAATATTCCACCATGTGTATACTCCACAATTTCTTTACCTGTTCATTAGGTGATGTACACCTGGGTTGTTTCCAACTTTTGGATTCTGTGAATAACACTGCTATGAACATCAGTGTGTCTGTGTCTATTCATATCACTGTTTTCAGTTCTTATGGGTATATACCTAACAATGGTATTGGCAGATCCAATGGCAAGACTATATTCAACTTCCTTAGGACCATACAAACAGTCGTCCTCAGTGGCTGTACCATTCTACAGTCTCAACAACAGTGAATAAGCATTCTTATCTGTCCACAACCTTTCCAGCATTTACAGTTTTCTGACTTTTTAATAGCAGCCAGTCTAATAGGTGTGAAAAAAAATCTCATTGTAGTTTTGACTTTCATTTCCCTAATAGCTAGTGGTGTTGAGCATTTTTTCATTTGTTTCTATGCCATTTTTATTTCTTCTTTGGACAGTTACCTTTTCAAGACTTTTGTCCATTTTTAAATCAGATACTTTCTTTTTTATTGTTTACAAGAATCCATCTGCAAAGTCTTCCGGGGTTCTGTCCAGTGAGCCTGTGATGGCACAATGAAATTACAATTGACAAGGAGGTTGAGAGAGATCAGGGGGAGAACAGCTGAAGAAACTGCGCTCTTGAGCTGATCCCCAGGATGCTTTTTATTCAGGGTTTTTTTACAGTCAAAGATAGGGTGCAGGTGCAGGGGAGCAGGCAAGTATAGGGGTTGTAAATCACATCATAAGAATTCCAGGCAAATAATGGGAAAGCAAGATTGCAGAAACATTTAGTGATATACATAGGAGATAAGGTGGAAGATAAGGGAGATAAGCAGGAAATTTCCTGTTTATGTCAGGAACTGATATGGTGAGTTCTGTGTGGGCAGAGATACAGGCCTCTAAGCTATTACTTAGATGCAAAGATTAGAGGGTTCCCACAATTGTTGAGTTGTATGATCTCCTTATATACCATGGGTATTAAAGCCTTTTGTGATATGTGATTTCCAAATATTTTCTCCCATTGAGTCAGCTGCTTTTTCATCCATTTGACAAAGTCCTTTGAGGTGCAAAACACTTGTATTTTGTCTATTTTTCCTTTTGTTTTTCGTGTTTTGTGAGTAAAGTTCAAGAAACTACTGCCTACTATAAGGTCTTGAAGATGTTTTCTAACATTTTCTTCTAGTTTTATGGTTGTTGTTTTTATATTTAAGTCCTTGATCCATTTTGAGTTCATTTTTGTATAAGGTTTCTTTTGTATATGGCTATCCAGCTCCCATCACCAAATTTTGAATAGACTGTTCTGGCTCACCTGGGTGAGCTTAAAAGCTTTGTCAAAAATCTCTTGACTCGATGTGAGGGTCAATTTCTGAGTTTTCAATTTGGTTATATTGGTCAATCTGTCTGTCCTTATGCAAATACCTTGCTGTTTAAACCACTGTAGCTAAGTAATATGCTATAAAGTCAGGAAGTGAGAGTCCTCCATCTTCATTCTTCTTTTTTAGGACTTTTTTTTTTTTTTGTCTCTTCACAGTCCCTTACCCTTCCAAATAAATTTTATTATTGGCTTCTAGATTTCTGCAAAAAAGGCTGTTGGGGTTTTAAGTCAGTGTAGGAGTGGTATTAATCAGCCAAAGAGATGCTGATGTAAAATACCAGAAATCTGTTGGCTTCTATAATGGGTATATATTTGGAGTAGAAGCTTACAGTTACCAGGCCATACAGTGTAAGCTACTTCCTTCACCAACATCTGTTGCCATATTTTAGAGCAAGATGGCAAGAGATCAGCCTCTCTTTTCCTCTTAAGGCTCTTCCAATATCATCTCTGGAATGGAATAAGTCTCATCTTTTTCCTAGGGCTCATTCCTCTCCACACTCAACTGCTCAGGGCTCTGATCTATGTAGCTGCAATCTATCAGGTGAATGGCTCATCTCTCTTCCCCGGGCTTCTGCTATGTCTAATGGAGGTTTCTCTCCTTCCTCAAGTATCTGCTTCTCTGTGTTCTTCTCTTGCATGTTTACTTCCTGCAGCTCCAGCTCAAAACTCCTAGTTTCTCTTCTGCTATGTCATTTTCTCTGTTAGTCCCCATTCACCAAGGTGACCCAATCAAAGCCTTAATCATAATTAATCAAGTAGGAATGAAACCTCTGAATCCAAGACAATCTACTATACCCAGAGAAACAGTCCAATTAACAAACATAATACAATATCTTTTTTTGGAATTTATAAATAAACCAAATTGCTACACTCCACCCTCTGAATTCCAAAAAGATATTATAATATTTTTTTAAAAATCTTAAATCAGTGCAATGCTAAGTACAAAATCATATCACAATCTGTTTGAAAAATTCAGTTTCCTTGGGACAAATTCCAGTCTGGCTGTGGGCCTCTGAATTTACAAAAGAAATTATCTGCTTCCAAAACACAAATGCACAAAGGATAAATCTTTTCATTACAATACAGAGAATTTGGAATGGAAACATGATTTATAGGTCCAGAACATTTCCATAACCTTGCAGGGCATACTTTATTTGTTGTCTAAGTCTGCGAGTCATTCTTAAGATGATGATGTCTTCTCCCTGGGGCCACTTCAGAACCCACCCTTTCCAAAGGCTTGCCCAATGGCCATTTGCTTGGTTTCACCCTCATCAAAGCTCTAGACCTCACCCTCCAAGAGCATTTGGCAGATGGCCACCATTTACCCAATCTTTGGGTTAGAATCTTATTCCCCCTAGTTCAGTGAAGTGAAGACAACATCCTCCATAACCACTGGCATAGAAGCCAAACCCTCTCAGAGCAAAAAGTTGGTGATGTGGCAATCCCTAATCCATGGGGGACAGACCCACCTCTCAGACCTATGGGGTATCAACCTCAACCATACTAACCCCAGGGAATGTGCTGTACCCTCTCTGTATGCTGGGATTGAAAAACTCACCCTGAACATTTGGTGGGAACATCCACCCTCTTCAACTGCTGGGGCAAACTCTCCCTCTCTGTACACGTGGGTGGGGTTTCACTCTTGGCCCAAAGAGATGTCTTAATTCCAGATCCCAGTTTCCATGGTTTTCTGCTTGAAGTTATTTCCCTTCAATCTTTCCCTTTCATGTTCCTTTTAGTCTAAGTTGACAGTGGTTTTATTCATACAGCTCTCTCAAAAAGCTTGTTGGTTTAGCATGCAGGTAGCAGCAGTCCATGCCATCAGACAGTAAGATTTTCCACACTTCTTTTCTAGGTAACTACATTTTCAATCCCAATTAACAAGTTCAAAGTTTAGTTAATTCCTCAAATGGGGCACTATCATCTGGAGGGCTTAATTTTCAGAGGCTTGGAATTTCCAGAATCAGTTTCTGGTTCTTTGTGCCCAACAGATCAGTCCTCAGCTTATTTCTGTCATCTAAAATTTTTTTATAAGCCACAAGTAGAAGCCAAACTGCATTCTCAGAGGTTAATTTGGAAGTTCTAAGCTAAATTCCCAGGCTCACCATTTTCCAACTCTGCCTTCTATAAAACATCAGAGTCAATTTTGCAGTTATCTGCAACTTTGCAATGTGGATTGCATTTCCTTTAGCTTCCAATAATAGTTTCATTATTTAGTTCTAAGGCATAATAAAAAGTCTTTTCAAAGCACTCTAGGCCTTTTCTATCAAACATCTCACAATTCTTTCAATAAATGCTCCTTACCCATTTATAAAACCATTCCAGCATTTTACAAAAACAGTTCCCTTCTCTCTGGTTTTATATTTTACTGAATTTTGTATTAGTCAGCCAAAGGGGTTCTGATGCAAAATACCAGAAATCTATTGGGTTCTATAATAAGTTTTAATCTAGGGTAGAATCTTATAGTTACTAGGCCTTAAAGTGTAAGTTACTTCTCACACCAAAGTCTGTTGCCTAGTGTTGGAGCAAGATGGCTGCCAAACTCTGTAAGGGTTCAGCCTCTCGCTTCCTCTTAAGGCTTTATGGTCCCAGATTCATCCAATATCAGATGTAGATTGAGACAAGTCTTGTCTCTCTCCTGGGGATCATTTCTCTCTGTGTTCAGCTGTTCTGCCCTCTCCTCAAGGCCAGCTGTAAACCTTCAGGCAAACAGCTCATCACTTTTCTTGGGGCCTCTATCATATCTAATGGAACCTTCTCTGTTTCCTCATATATCTGCTTCTCTGTGTTTTTCTCCTGCATGTTTACTTCTTGGGATTCCAGCTCAAAACTCCAACTTTCTCTGCCATGTCATTTCCTCTGTGAGTCACTGCCCACCAAAGAGTTGGGACCTCATTGTCCTACTTATGTGACCCAATCAAAACCTTAATCAAAATTTAATCAAGGAAAAGTGAAACCTCTAAATTCAATACAATCTAATATACCCAGAGGAACAGACCAATTAACAAATATAATCCAATATCTGTTTTTGGAATTCATAAATAATGCCAAAGTGCTACAGTGGCTCATATATTTCCAAGTATTTTTCCATCTCATATACATTTTCTAGTTTTTTGCGTAGAGTTGGTCATAGTATCCTCTTATAATCTTTCTTATTTCTGTGCGCTTAGTTGGAGTGTCCCTCCTCTCATTTCTGATTTTATTTATTTAGGTTTTCTCTCTTTTTTTTTTTGTCAGTCTAGCTAAGGGTTTGTTGATTTTGTTGATCTTCTCAAAGAATCAACTTTTTGTTTTGTTGATTCTCTGTTTTGTTTTTGTTGTTGTTGTTGTTGTTCTCAATTTCATTTATTTTCACTCTGATCTTTGCTATTTTTTCCTTCAGCTTGGTTTGGGATTAGTTTGCTCTTTTTTTTATAGTTCTTCCTGGTATGCACTTAGATAATAAATTTTAACTCTTTGTTCTTTTTAATGTAAGCACTGAGGGCTATAAATTTCCTTCTCAGCTCTTCCTTTATAGTGTCCCATAGATTTTGATATGTGTTGTTCTTGTTTTCATTCATCTCAATATATTTGCTGAATTCTCTTGCAATTTATTCTTTTACCCACTGGTTGTTTAAGAGTGTGTTGTTTATCTCCATGTATTTATGAATTTTCCCTGTTCTGTCCATTATTGATTTCCAGCTTCATTCCATTATGATCAGAGAAAGTGTTTTGTGTAATTTCAATCTTTTTAAACTATTTGAGCCTTGTCTTGTGTACCAACAAATGGTTTATCTTGGAGAAAGATCCATGAGCACTTGAAAAGAATGTATATCTTTCAGTTTTGAGGTACAATGCTCCATAGATGCCTGTTAGGTCTAGTTCATTTATCACATTTCTCAAGTTCTCTACTTTATCTTCTGTCCAGATGTTCTATCTAATACTTAGAGCAGTGTATTGAAGTCCACAACAACTATTGTAGAGATATTTATTTCTCTGTTCAGCTTTGCCAGCATGTGCCTCATGTATCTTGGGGCACTGAAGTTAGTGCATCAATATTTAGAATAGTTATTTCTTCTTATTGAATTGCCCCTTTTATTAATGTATAATGACTTTATTCATTCATTATAACAGCTTTTCATTTGAAATCTATTTTGTCCAATATTAGTATTGCTACTTCAGCTCTTTCTTGGTTACTATTTGTATGGAATATCTTTATCCAACCTTTCACTTTTAACCTGGTTGTGTCCTTACATCTGAGGAAAATCTCTTGTAGAAAA
>JAQZBX010052836.1:0-19016 GCA_029593785.1 Cabassous unicinctus | reverse complement strand
TTTATTTATTTATTTATTTATCCCCCCCTTGCTGCTTGTGTTTGCTGTGTCCATTTGCTGTGTGTTTTTTCTGTGTCTGCTTATCTCCCCCTTGCTGTGAGGTCTTGCTGCATCAGCCCACCGCGCCGCGCGGGCCGGCCCTCACAAGGAGGCCCTGGGAAGCGAACCCGGGGCCTCCCGTATGGTAAACGGGAGCTCTATTGATTGAGCCACACCCGCTTCCCAAGCTTCTTATATCTTTATATTAGTTTTCAGTATTTGTGGGATAGGAATGAAAGTAAGTGAAATTGTTTCTTTCAAATAAAGAGTAAATGGGAATTTACTATGCATTGTCCACTGTTACTAAATTAAGACAAAGATGCTTATTGGCATTCTCTTTTGCAAGGCAGGTGCTTATTGAAAACATACTTTATAACCTTAAGTAAGTGGACTCAAGGTGAATTCTTCGAGGCAACGTGCTTATGACACACAGGTTTGCCTACATTTTAAGCAGCTTGGTTCTTCTCAGGCCTTCCCCACTGTAGGCCTATGTTAGTGCTTCTCAAATCTGGTCCCCAGACCAGTGGCAGAATCAGGGGAGTTTGTTAGAGATGCAGGTTCTCAGGCTCCATCCCAGACTCGCCAAATCAGAAACTCTGGGGGAGGCCCAGCAATCGGTGTTTTAACAAGCCCTCTTGGGAATCTAATGCTCCCTAGAAGGTGAAAAACCCCGCTTTCTGGAGAACATTTCTTACAGATGTTGATGGGGAGAAAAAGGATATGAAACGGAGCCGCTGAGAGTTGTCTCCATGACCCTGCAGTAAAATGCTCCGAAAGTCACAATCCACCCGCGGTTCCCTTAGAAATGAAGGATGGTAATTTTTTTCAAACTTTAAACCAGGTCTGACAAGTAGAATATTGAGATCCAGGCTGAGTGGCTACTTTGGTATGGGGAGAATATAGCCATTTGCAGTTATGTGGGAGGTGGGAAAAAAAGCAGGTGGAATTGAAAATGGATATTCATAGATTTCTGGGTCAAGTTCTGCCTTGCATGGTAAGCATGCCAAATTCCAGCTGATCTTGGAATGTTGGAGGTGATTATGGAGGAAGCAGGCAGGGAGCTGAGATAAATGATCATTTAACAGAGGAACTGTGCCCGGAAGAGTGGGGTCAAGAAAATATTGAACAAAGGAGCTTTAATTTTGAGGGAGGAGAAGGAATAAGCTAGAAACAGCAGTATCTGAAACAGATGAAGCGTTGTTCCAAGTATAAATTTGAGCCGTTTTGCTTTGCTAACTTAAATATTTCATTGTCCAAGATCACTGCAGTGAATGGCCACCAAGATTTCAAGTAGAATCTTGTCAGATGTTTTGAAAAGAAAAAAAACTGGCTTGAGAATGATCAATACACCTACAGGTTTAATTCCCAAATCATCTGGAAGTGGGGGTGTGTGCCGTGTGCAGCCTGTTGGAAACTTTTATTTTGCCCACTTCTAGAAAAGTAGGTGACAGAATGGGACTGAAAATATCGCTATGATTTATTGAAAATATTGCTATGAACTATTATGCATGCAATCTCATGGAAGAAGTATAAAATATTTTAAAATTGCAGTCTTACATTATAATAACAAGTTTGTTTCCAGATGTCTTTTTTTGTAATTTAAAAGCAATTTTGAAAATTTGAAACTCCAGCCAAAGTTCCATGAAATGGTACAATTTTTGTAAAAGATAATTTTCAAATCACATATTAACCGAAAATGTCAGGATGACTTTTCATTTAATTTTTTTAGCAAGTCAGGTTGTAAACATAATTTTATACACAAATATACTAATAAGCATTTATGATTTCTTATTATGTACTAAGCATCGTTCCAGATGCTTTACCCAAATTATCCTATTTCATTCACACAACAGCCCTCTGTGGTAGGTATTATACTTACCCATTTTTTTTCTTTTCAATAATGGACAGTGAGGCACCAAGAGGGGGCAGGCAGGAATCTGAACCCAAGTGAATGGTCTCCAGAGCTCAGCTTTTATTGTAAAACTCAGTATGTAAGCTGAAACCATCATTACTGCACTACCCATCAGGGGAAAAAGGCCCAAATTTCAAAATTCTCTCCTTAAGTCCTACATTTCATTACAATCCTTTCGATCAGATGGAGGATATGACATATCAGAGCTATGTGTTTGAAAAAGCTGAAATAAACTTGGTGTATTTATGTCTTTATAAAAATTCAATTCCTGCAAAGGCCTGCTTATTTCAATATAAAAATCCATATCCAGTGACATGTGTTTTCTTGTGCAGATGGTATGCCTTTCTGAAAATTGCCAAAAGAAAAGATCACGTGTTTTAGAAATATTTAATATTACAATTATAATACACGCAGTTTTTGCTTTTTTATAAGCATGCTTTAAACTCAGAAGACAACTTGCCTATGTTTTTTTTTACGTGTAAAGTTTAAATTTTAAACAAATTTGGATACATCTTTCCAAAATATGTAGAAAATGGCCTTATTTACTGTTACCTTGGAAACAGCAATGCCCAAATGCCATGCTTCAGTACAATTAAAAATCATTTTATAAAGCAAATGTAATCTAAAATATTATCCTCTAGCATGTATCTTAATTAATATTCATTATATAAAATATATAACGATGTTTGATGTTAAAATTATTTGGATAATTAAATAAAATATTTTAGTGGAAAACATGTCAAGGCCTTTAAAAACTTGTCTTAATCAATAAATATATGCGTTACTGGCTCTTTCCAAGCTATGTACAAATATTCTGATTATTGGTAAAATACATCAGATATATAATTAATAATCCTATGGAAGTTAAAGTTCCCATGTCTAATTTTTTTTGGTAATTTTTCTTGATAATTACTGACTTTGGAGAAGCTCTTAATTCTCACTTGTTAAGTAACTCCAAGGTAGAACTTTCTACAGTGATATATGTTAATATACATGTTTTTTTATTACATTTCTAGGATTCCACTATTGTTACTCCAATTATTTTGAGGACTGACCCTCAGGGATTTTTCTTTTACTGGACAGATCAAAATAAGGTAAGAAATGGAATATGTCTTTCTTATATTTTCCAGTTGGTTGTTGCTTTGCAAAGTATTTTTTGTCTTATCTACGTGACATGGATGGCTCTTTGTAGTTTAAGAGTCTATATAACATCTTAGGATTTTTCAAGGACTGTACTCTGAAATGTTGGATTCACTCAATCCTGGAGCAATTGGTATATTTCAGTTTTGCTTATATTATTTGTTAGGACAAACCATGGAAATGTAAATTGTTTGAGTTAAAAGAAAATGAGCCGGTGGTGGTGATTTAAGCCCCCACCCAACTCCACCCATTAGAAAAATGGTGATGAAATCCCTGCTGACCCTCATGGTCATGACCTTGGCTTTCTCTTTTCCTCCCTTCTCCCCTTTGCTGTTGATTGAGAGCTCTCCCAGCATCCACAGGAATTTGATAACTTCTTCCCGTTAGAAAATCAAAATACCTGCAGTCTTTCAGGGATTTCTTCTCAAATTAGCCTTCTGCCCACAATACCAAGAATTTGGGATCTCTTTTATTATGAAACTCATGAGATGATTCTCTATTGAATTATTAAAATGTGGGCTGTCTGCAGATCATAAGGTTTATTTGGAGTTTAATGGGCAGTTAGGCAAGAATAGTCATAGAAAATGGTTCTTATTTCAAGAGACCTGGCTGCGCCTGGACACTCGAAACTAAGCGGCCCTGGAATAAGGGTTATTTGGGCCTCTGCATTCTGCTGTCAATGAGAGTGCTACAGGCATACAGAAACCAGCCCGCCTGGGAAGAGGCACCAGGGCCTGCTAGCACCTTAATCCCACGTTCTGTCTCTATATCCAAAGTTCCCGGAGCGGTCCGTTTTGCCTTCTGCCTTCCAACCTCAGTTTCACCTGTGACAGGTGGGGTGGAGCTGGTGGGGTCGGTGGGGAGCCTAGGGAGAGGTTCTCCGTGTGCTGGGCCGCTTCCCAATGCGCCTGCGTACACTTCATTCAGAAGTCCAATTTCAGCTCCTGGTCCCCGAGTTTCTTTTTGAATATCTGTGTCCCGGAAGCCTCTGTAGCTACGGATGTGGGCGTAAACCATAGAGGATAGTACTGGCTAGCTTTTAAAATAGCATTAAAATCGATGACCCCTAGCTCATGTCAGAAATGTATTCCAGTAAGATTTCCCAGTCAGTGTTCATGTGTATTACCGGGTCTGTTAATCACTTTGGCCTCAGCATTGTTTGGTTTCCTGCTGTTATGTATAAAACAATGCCTTGAAAGACGCTGGCTTTCTTTCCCCCTCCTGAAGGCTATTTTTAGAGCTGTTGATGCTGTATTCATGAAAGATGTATTTATAATGCCTAGAGCCATTTTAAAGGTTGGGTATTTGTACGAGAGACAAACTGTCAGTTTGATTTTTCAACTTGTAAATCAAGCTTCTATAAAAGCAACAAAAGGTATTTTGGGGTTTTTTAATAATTCATGGCAACTGAGTTAAGCTCCCCTCTGAGACCAATTATAAATATGTCTTTGCTTGAGAAAGAGAAAGGGTTCAGGACCGAAGGCTTTTCGAGGGGTGAGGACCGAAGACTCTTGGGTGCCTCTCCGCTGTCCTGTGGACCCAGTATTTTGACCCATGCTTATTTCCAAAAGGAGGAACAGTTTCCAGTCTTCCACACCAACCATTTTCCCTTCTGAATCTTGTAACGTGTTTATGACTAATGGAAACAAATCGTATGGGGGCCATTCCTTTTATCCCTCTATTTCTTTAGATGGTAAATTCCACTTCTCGCTTTTCTAAACCTAAGTCACCCCTCAGCCGTAGATCAGAGTTTGGAGGTTTATTTTTTAGTCAATGATCATAAATCTTGGTACCCAAAAGATGAGAGAGAAAAAAATTGAAACCTTCCTTGCTTCCAAGTTTGTCATTTTCTTCTGGCTTTAAGCCCAGTTCTGGAACCAGAAAGAGTGATGGATCCCTCCACTTTGAGGAGATGGACTCCCACGGTGACGCATGAGAGTAAACGCGTGCTGGAAGAAACGGTCCCGCCAACGAAGGCCCGCTCCCGAGGCTTTTAGCCCAGGTTTTTGCCTGAGATCATTTGAAGGTACATGGACGAACAGTGCGGTCCTGATGCTACTTGAGAGGCCCACTTAGACACTTTTAAATCTATCCCTCGATTTTTCCCAGTGTGGTTTCGCCAGTTTGGAGGCGTGTCTGGTGTTTAGGGGAATATTGTCATTTCCTCCGGCCTCTCTTCTGCTGTTGGTCGTCTTCCCACCTGCTCCTTCTTTTATCCACGGAGCTGAGGCCAAGCCCTCTGACGCCGTCCTCCCCGCAGCCCCGTCTGCTCAGTGGTGAGCTGGGAGCTCTGGCAGAGTGCCTGTTACGGAGCTTCCTTTTCCTAGCACCCCAGCACCTCCCCACAATTTACAGTGTCTTACCTGCGCCCTGTGCGCCTGCACGGGTCCATCACACCAGGTACCAGCGGCACCTGCTTCCCGCCGCTGGCACCCCCTCTATGACAACCAGGACATGTCGCCTTCCGAGCCCTTCTTCTGTTTTATCACCAGAGAGCTGAGTGATGGGTGGCAAAAAAAGACACGGCTAATGGATCGAGGAGTTAATAAGCAGGGCTATGAAAGAACTTTTAGGTAGCAGACATGTGCTCTGATGAAATATTGAGAGAGTGTTTGGGGTTGATGGAAGCAGAGAAATATGAACACCGCATTTAGGAATAAATGTTCATAGTTTGTATGCGCTTGGACTCACTTTAATAATTCTTTCCTCTTTTTTATTGACTCCGTAAATCTTGTTGACTGTAATGAGCAAAAACGAGAGTCTGAGTATGTCTCTTAATTATGACGGTGCTTCTTCTGCGCGTGCCTGTGCTGTGAAGGTGATAAGCTTATCTGTAAATCACGGGGGAGAAGGAGCCCTGCTTGGCCTGAATATTTCAGAGGCTGCCGCATTGGGCTCCGTGCCTCGTTGGCACCAGATACCAACACAGGAAGCCTTAGTCATGAAACCCATGTTCCCGACAAAAAGAATCTGCATCACGATTTTGGAAGAAAAAGAAGAAAAAGGGTCGAAGTTAAAGGGCTGACCAAAATCTAAGCTGCAGAATATTCAACAAAGTAGACCTTTGACTTGCAACTTGATGCCCTGCTTCGGTGCCAAAGTTGGTGTAAAAATAAAACTGGTCACTGCTAGATCAAGAAGTAAACCCTTCCTTGCATCGCTATTGCTAAAACAAGTTTGGGAGAGGGATCCGGGAGGGAGAAACACAATTAAAAAAAAAAAAAAAGGAATGGTAGGAGAAATCACTATTTTAAAGGAAGGAATCCTAGGACTCTGTTATAGATTTTATTTATTTTTGATTTGACGCATAAACTATAAATGTCTTTTGGTGGTAAGAGACTAAAACAATATAAATGACCTTCAGCGCCTCCTTGACCCCAATCCAAGTGCCCTCTCCAGTCTTAACTACTGGTCACAGTTCATGGTATCTTCATGGCTCTGCACATGCATAGCAAAATGTTTCCTTGTGCTTTGTGCATGTGTTTTTATCCTAAATAGCATCATATTAACTTTCTGTTCTGCAACTTGCTTTTCACTTTACACTATGTCTTGAGAACTTTTCATGTCCAGACATGTGGGTCTAATTCTTTTAAATTGCTCCATTGTATCCCATTGAATTGATTACCAAATTTTATTTACTAATGAAAATTTCCCATTGATGGACCCTTGTTTTGTTTGTTTCTAATTTTAGGCTATGGTAAACAATCCTATACTATAGTCAACCTCGCACATCCCACACTGGGAATATGTGTCAGGGTTTCTCCAAGGTAAATTCTCAGAAGTACAATTGCTGATTCAGGGCTATTCATAGCCTAAATTTTAGTTAATGGCTGGGCCATTTTATAATCCTACTAATTTTACATGAGAGGAATTCTTTCCTCATGTCCCACAAACACTATAAGGAAACATTTTAATTATTCCCAAACTGATGCAACCATAGCAATTTTTTTTTTTTTTTTTAATTTGCCTTTGTCTGATGAGATAGTAAGTTTGGGGATATTTTCATACGTTTATTGGTCATTTCTGTTTTCTTTTTCATGAATAGCCTACGTATACCTCTTGACCTTGTGTCGAGTGTTTTCTGTGTATTTTAGATGTTAATCCTTTATCTGTTACAGATATTGCAAATACTTTCTTCCTGCCTGTGGCTTGTCTTAATTTATTCACTTTTGATTTACGCCTGACAAAATTTAAAATTTTTATGTCCCATTTCAACCTCTTTCTTTTGCTTTTTCGCATTATTTAAGGTCTTTTTCTTTCATCATAATCACCGCCATTATTTTTATTAATTTAGGTTTTTGAGCCATCTGCAGTCTATTTTAGGCCTGGTGTTAGCTGACACTCCCTGTTCTTTCTGGTCGTGGCCAGCTGTGCTAGCACCGTCGCCTCTCTTGCTTTCTTCCTGGCTCAAGGAGTTGGGTTCACCAGTGTTGATGCTCCAGTCACCACTCGAGCTGACCCCTCACCTCCTGGTTTGGGTGGCCCATAGGTCTGCTCTTATGTTTGAATACCTGTGCACCTCTGGGATGTCGTTTCCTACTTTGTTCTTAACCCACTTATCTTCTGCCTTTCATGCTTTGTGCTTTAACAAGTGCAGCCCTTTTTGTTGACCTGTTGTCATAGATTGTAGATGTGGTAACCTTGAATGTCAATACAGAGTTCAAAAGCAAGGTTTTGAAGTTCAATATTTAAATAAGCCACAAGGACATTTTTCAGGATAGGAGTTCAGAGTTCAAAAATATTTTGAATGAGACATCATGAACCTCAATAAGGAAAGGTAGGAAATTTTATTAAAAAAATATATTTTAATGTGGTTAAAAGGGGGAAGTTTAGACTGTATATATGTTACTAGAATATATTTGAAAAAATAGGACTGTACAACACAAACAGTGAACCCTAATGTAAACCACGGACTAGAGTTCATAATACAATTATAAAAATGTTCTTTCATCAATTGTAACAAATGTACCACACTAATGCAAGGTGTTTATAATAGGATGGCATATGGGAACTCTGTCTTTCATGCATGATTTTTCTGTAAACCTACAGCTTCTCTAATAAAAATAGAAAGGAAAAAAAATATATAAAGAAAGGAAAAAAAAAAAAAAAAAGTCTGGTTTCCATAAAGAATCACTGGCTATCACACATTCCATTAATGATCATTTAGCCCTTTCCTCTTTGAGACACACTGCTCTGGTGTATCCCAGAAACGTCAATTTTGACCTTCCTTGTCAAGGGGCAGGACACTGAAGAGTTGATTGAGGGATCGAGTGCAATTATGTAGTTATAACTTAAGAAGATGAAATCTGTTCATTTCTACTGTGTAGCACCCCCCAAAGGCTGAGACAGTAATTCACACGACCTTAGAAAAGAGCAGGAGGCGCGTGATGATGCTTCCGGGGGGCCGGGATTCTGCCCGGGCTGGAGGGGCCCCCCGGGCATTGCCAGCAGCATCTAAGTCATTCCCTTCCCTTCTGAATTCCCTTCTCCGTCGTTCAGGATGTTAACAGCTAGAGCAGATACACATCCACCTGCACCTTTGCCCTCTCCGCTCAGAGGGCGTGAGCTGGACTCCAGCGGCCTCTTTCTGTGCTCTGTCCTGTCACCAGAGCCCGCTTTGCCATCTGCGCGGCCGCCCGGAAGTACCTAGGAATGAACTCCCATTCCCAACCAGCAGGATTTGATGGATAAATACCACAGCTTCCTCACTCTTGGGCGGGATGACTCAAAGGTGTATGTTTTGTGTTATTTCCCAGAGCTCCTGTGTGGGATTAAGCCCGGTTACCGACAGAGGAATTGGCTTGAAAACATGCTGCCTGCACTTCCTTGCCTTCCTGTCTTGCCCTCCCACTCCTGACGTGTCCTGGAACCACCTCTAACAGACTACGTTTACCAGAATCCTTGTCTAGGAATTACTTCATATAGATGCTTGATGCTTAACAACCTAATCTAGATGCTCTCTAATTAAGGGTGTTGAAAGGGTTCCTTGGATAAGAGGCACTGGTACATACTAGGTGCATTCTGTGGCTTAAGCCAGGGCTGGTTTCCCTAAAAGAGTTCTAATTTGGAAGGACAGAAGCTGGTTAAGAAAACCAGGTGTAAAGTCAGACAGATAGGGGTTTGAGTTCTGGCTTTGCCGCTTATATAATGAGTTCCCACAGGCGAGTCTCTTCAGCAATGTAAGTGCAGTCATGGCACATTATTTCCTTAGAGTTTTGAGGTTAAATGTGATAGATGACGCCGTTTGTAAAGGGTGGTTTTTATTATTGTTATATAATCTCTGACTAAACTATTAGTCCCTAACTCATTGTAGGGACAGATGTGATGTTTTGAAAGCCAAGTGACTCTGTATGTGTAGTATTTGTTTTTCCCTTTTGTTTTCCTTCTTCTTAAGGCAACAGGATCTGTTTTTTTGTTTCGACTCTGCTGTGGTCTTTTGATCCAAAGCATTGAAGCTTAGGTCTGTTTTGGCAAACAAGATGCTTATTTATGTTATTCATAATGTTTCAGGAACAGAGCCATGGAAGGCAAAAGAAGGGATTTATTGTCTAGAAGAGCTTTCCTCTGAGGATAATTCACTAATAAATACTCCATCATAGGTGAAAGTTTCTTGGACCACTGGGAATTTGAAGCATCTTATGGAATAAGCTTGAAGATGCCTTTAAAGGACTTGGATAGGATACACTGCAATTATTCTCAGGGAAAAATTGGGCTGTGCATTTTTTCCTAAGGTAATCACTGAGCATGGCTACATCAGCGTCGGGCAGCCCCTCCTCCTCTTCACTGACCAGCTCCTTAGAGATTAAACTTTAGTGTTTTTGAGTGTAGTTCAGTCACTGGTGGGTCAGATTGCCGAGGAAGAAATCTCCATACCAAATCAGCTTCCAGATTAAGCTCCACTTATCCTCAACACTACCTTCTTTTCATTGCCATGAGTCCCATACTTTTTGTCTCAGTGGGGAATGTTCTGAGCTCTGGCTTAATACAAAAACATTTAAGTAGCCAAGGTACTATGACACCCTCTGTGGAAGCCCAATTACTGACATTTTAAAATGTACATTTCATGGGGCTTATTTTAGTGGCAGAATCCCTGTGGAAAGCTAGGACAGGCTAACGTTACGGTTGCTCAGCCTTAGTAGCTGCAATGTAAGAATAGGTATTGGAATGGGATCTTTTACAAGTTCTTCTTGATGTCTCTGATTCATGATTTTTCGTAGAATTCCGAATTGAAGTGTGGCCTGTTGAAATGCATTTTAAAATCAGACTGGTTATTCTGCAATGGCATCATTGCAGTTTCTTTGGTGTAATTTTTAGGGTATAAATTCATGAATATGATTTTCATGTCACTTTATCATGTGAATAACAACAATACTCATTAGAGTTTAGAAACATATAATAATACCCTGGCTTTAATTCAAAGTTCGTTACTGCTAATATAATTTAATTACAAAATTATGCCTCGGTTTTATGAGTTCCTTATATTTAGCTCTTCCTAGTCTTGTAGGAGAAATTAAATTGGATGTTTTCCATGCTATGAAACTGTTATAAGGGATGTTTGTAATTTTTGATGCCAAAAATAGTTTGAGACACAAGGAGGACATTGTGGGGCAAATACATTTTGTATATTGTTCATAATTTTATTCCTGCTATGTGGAAAGTCCATTTGCCTTTGTTGTGAAAAGAATTCCCAGATACTTGTGTTGACATAATGCCATGCCCCTTTGTTTGAATGACAGATGTGTAGATAGAGGGAGCATTTTCGTTCATTCTCTAGTTCATTTTCTTGCCAATCCAAGATTGTTTGATCTTGTTGATGGGATCCTTGTCAAGTGCTCTTTAAATTTAATCAGCAAAATAAGCCCCCTTTTTTCCTTCCTGGCAAAATGAATTTAGATCAACAATTGATGTATTTAAGGATTTGCTGCAAGAAAAGTCCATGAAAACAGAAAAGGCGATTAATTTATTCCTACTTGTTCATATTTAGCATGGTTTATTTTATTTAAATAATTGAAAAGGCAAAAATGCAAACTTTGAACAAATGATCAATTAGGAAATCTTCACTCACATATTATAAATAACTTTCCCAAGTGCACGGAAATATTCAATAAATATTAATTCAATATGCCCATAACTGGACTGTTGTTATCATCATCACCAATAAGAGCAAACACATACGCAGTGTTTTCCGCACGCCACGCGCCCTTCTAAATGTTATAGACATTTAAATGTTATAGACATTCTAAATGTTATATGAAAAGAAACGAGGGCAGTGCTTGTAGTATCCCCGTGTATCGGTTTGTAAATGGAGGGGCACAGGGGATAAGGAATAGACCTTGGTCACAGTAGAGTACAGGTAGTGCCTGCAAGTCCTAACTCTTAGCTTTTTGAATTTTAAAGAACTTGTTTAATGTGTAAACTCGCATTTGCCTGAGGGGTTTTCCCTTAGACTTCTTCAGAAAAGGTGCCTCAGTCGGCCCATTACAATTGAGAGAAAGAGACAAACACCGTGAAGTGGGGCTCGACTTTGGCTGCCCATTGAAATCACCTTGGCTGCCTGGGGCCCTTTGCACCTGCAGGGCATCTGTCTTAATTTGGACTTATTTTAAAACTCCTCAGATGGTTCTAATGTGCAGCCAAGAGAAAAGGCACGTGGGCATCACAGATTAATTCAGTCAGGTTCCTGGGAGGGTGTACACACGCTCCCCTTCTTGTCTGTGGCCTAATTTGAATTAGAAGTTAGACTAAGCGTGGGCACCCAGAGGCTCGACCAGATTCTGAATTTTTGGGCTGTGATTGAATACTATTCCCTGTATTGTGCTTAGTAAGGCAGGAAATTACTAGCGTTTTTTAGCAAGTTAAATCAAAATAGGCTTTTTGTTATATTCAGTTGATTAAAATCCATCTGACTTCCCATTCCCTGAACATCCTATGTAGTTGCCGTTTGTTTTGTCCTTACCAACTGCGTCCTCGGTATTCAACTGTTTATTAACTTTTATGTTTGTTTTTTCTAGATCCTTGAGTAAATCACATTGCTGTTTAAATACCATCTATAATTAAATTACCTGTACCCTTGAATAAGCACGAGTGGTTTTAGGAATGACCTTATATAATTATTTCATTTTATATCTGAATTTTTAATAATTTGGATACAAAGGCAGACATTATCTTTTAAAATTATGACAGCATGTCATTTCTTCTTGATGTGTGGGAGCCCTCCCTTTATCACACAAAAACCCCCCAGAGAAGGCCAGAAAATCTGTGGGTGTGCGAGGAAGCTCGCCGTCTGGACACCTCTACACAATACATTTGAGAATATTAAAACCCCCATTTCTCCCGTTAGAATGTCTGGTTTTCACGCTGCCTTCTGTAGGGAACTTGGATTGTAGGGAAAACGACTTTGCATGAGATTTCCCTCCACGATTGCGCCAAACTCCCCACTTAGGCGCTGTGGTCTGGAAATTGTATTGCATCACGGCAAAAAAAAGCACGTGTTTGAAGTGAATGCCTCAATGAAAAGTTTTATGGGGCAGCACTAGTTGCCATGCTGATATCCATAATGGATTCTATTTTTAGGTGGACATTTGTTCCTATGGCATGCCTTCATTATGCAAGGGGACAGCAGTTTCAGCACTGCATTGCGAATACTAAGATACGAGGGTAATAGAGTGGACATGACCTTCAACGATGCTGGGACTTTTTCATGTACTTGGGCCTTAACATAATTTATTACTAGAGGAAAAACAAAACACAAACAAACACAAAACAAAACCCAAATACTCAAACAGTTGCTGTTTTTTGGTTTTGGTAGATTGAGATGTTATAGAAGCTGACACCAAGACAAGGATTCATGCTCAGGCAGGTGATTTGGGAGGTGACCCTCTGAGGCGTGGGCAGTGGGCAAGTGGGATAGAAAAGGAAAGGCAGCCAAGGAAGGCTGAGCCATCACATAATTTAACACGTGGGCAACTGAGGCTTGCTGGCATTGCGGAACTTGAGGAGACGGAGCGGAGCACACTTCAGAATTACTCCAGCCGAGAAGCGAGGGAGTTGGGTTATTTGTCCACCAGTTCCCATCCTCAGTGGCTGAGGGCAACCCTCGTGGCAGTTATCTTCCTGGCATGTCTGCAGCCCTTCTCAGTGACCAAGTATGTTCTAGACAAGTGGGCCCCAGGCTTCAGAAAAACCAAAATAACCCTCAGACATAGCAGCCGGTGCTTACAGCTCGCAGCTCGTAGGTTGGCATGCATGGGAATGAGTGGGCAACCACCAACAGCAGCATCTCCAGTGGATCAGACTTTATAAATCTCTACCACAGGGGAAAACTGGAGGCTGAACCTGGTTCACAGACAGGTCTTGCTTAACTTACACAGAGTGTCAGAAATACACGCATGAGCTTCCGGCATTTAGAAATCTGGGGAGGTCATATATAAATCTGGATTTCTCAAAAAATCAGAAGGTGTGGCAACACTGGCTCACATACCCCCATGACCACATTGGGCTGAGATAGAACAGTTGCTGCCTGCTTTAGACAGGGCATGTGTTATCCAGTCGGCCCTACTCCCCACTAAGCCAGCTTGCCTCATTCACATTGCCTCTCAAACTTCTGTAGACATTTGAGTATGAAGAATCGGGCCTCTAGGGTAACATCTTTTACTGGAAGCTTCAGGTGGAACGAAGTTAATTCCAGGTGGAATGAAGTTAATTCCGTCACGGTGAGCTATTGGAGTGCCCAGGCTTGAAGAAGGCTGGATTTTACCATGGGAGATGGCCAAAGGCCCTGCACAGAAATGCTGTAGGCAAATCACTTGTTATTCCCAGTCTGGCTCCTCTCTGTGAAATATGGATTGAAGAATGTGAGCCCTGAGGGCCTCGTCAGCATTGAAGGACTCTTACTCCAGAGTGACTTCCACGTAGCTTTGTGCTAGGTAAGATTTGTAAGTATGGCTCCTTGGTAGAGGATTTCTTGTTGAATTGGGCCTTTAATTTATGGGAAATAATCATGGGGGCGTCTTTTCTGGACCAAATGGAATGAACTTCGGCCCAGCTCAAGGCAGCACCGGCTGGTTTAAGCCACACAGCGTGGTGCCCCCTTCCTTTACAGTAGCACTGTGCTGCCCAGTACGGTAGTCTGTAGCCTCGCAAGCCTTTCTTTACATTTACATTTTAATTAATTAAAATTATATTAAAAAGCGTTTCCTAAGTCACATGAGGCACATTCCAGTTGCTCAATAGCCACCTGTGGACAGGTGCTGTTATAGAACATTTCCATCATAGCATGGAATTCTTTTGGACATCCTGGTCTAGACATTGGATCAGGAATGAGGTATTCAGAACAGTGCAAAGTGAGGGAATTTCCTTGAATCTACGAGGAAAGAATCTTTCTTTCTTTGGCTGGATTGTGTGCTGCAGGGATGTACTATCTGGATCTGTTTTTGCTCTTTTGTTCCCATGAAAGAAGATATTGGGGTAGTTAAGACTTCAGGAGCCTAAGGGGAATTCTGTATATATCCTATATAGTAAATAGGATCTCTTGAAGATTTTAATTTTAGTTAAAGTGTGGTCCAATTGGATGAGGTTGGACCTTAGTCCTGATTCCCAGAGGCTTTATAAAGAGAAAGAAACCGGAAGCCTGCATCAAAGAAAGCCAGGGGGTGGGGGCTAGGGGGAGCCGGAAGCCGGAAGTCAGCAGAAGCTGGAGGAGAGGGCATCACCATGTGAAGCCAGGCAGGGATCTAGGCCAAGGAATGCCAAGGATTGTCGGCAGGTGAGTCCCAGAAGGTTACAGCTCTGGGGTGGAAGTATCACCTTGCTGATGCCTTGAGTTTGAACTTCTCTTGGCCTCAAAATTGCCAGCCAATGAATTCCCCTCGTTTAAGGCAACCCATTGTGCAGTATTTGTCATAGGAACCTGGTAAACCAAGACGCAAGTCGTTGGTGATGTTGCTGGAGATACCAGATCAGGCCGTTTCAGCTGTTAGCTAATAAATCCCTGCCATTTCCTAAACTGGCTTAAGATGGGGACCTGCCACTTGGCAATCAGGACTCTTGGCTGATACTTTGGGTATTAATTTGTTTGAAGAAAGTCAAGGACTCAAATATCAAGATCTGGCTGCATCTGGTCCATAAACTTGAAAGAGAAGTAAAAGGGGAAACAGAACTTGTGGAGCCTTTATATCCTCAGTGGCTGCGATGCCCTGTACTAGATATGATTGTTATTTAATTGCATTATATATTTTTCTAAGTAGGGCTTTATCTATCAGCGACATTTTTAGTGGTTCCTAGCCATCAGCAGGGAAGACTATGTCTCATAAAGCAGGTGGAAAAATGAAAATTCTGCCGAGAATGAAAGTGTGTGGCAATTTTGTATATTAACACAATAGTCTCAGTGGTACTGGGAGGATTTCTGGGCCTAAGGGGAAGGAAAGTAGACCATTTTGGAAACTGTTGTGTTTCCAAAACACATTGTGCCAAGGTGCTTAACGTAGAGTATCTTATTAATTAATCAACGGATTGATTTTCCTGATTTTGCGTTGGGGGAAATGAGGCTCTAGCCAGGGTGTTTCTTCCCCTGAAAGGCCACCTCTAACCCTGCCAGTCTAGATGTGCCTCTGTCTTCCGCGCTGCCTTCCACCGGAGCACTTTTCCTGCTGTGCTAATTTTGTCTTTTGGCTCATTTTACTCTCCCCATAGACTGTGAGATCCTTGAATTCAGGAACCTTGTCTCTTTTGTTTTGGCATTTCCAGTGTACTGCCTGGTATACATTAAGTGCTCAATCAATATTTGTCTAATGAATGAGACTGAGAAGGGCTAAGGCACGTGCCCAAGATTGCTGGCTATTAAGTGGTGGAGAGCAAGGACTGCCAGGGTCCAAAGGCAGTGCTGCTTCCTGGTGTTACTCATCCGTCACGAGCTCCTCCTCGCTGGAACCTGCAGCCGCCTCCCTTTTCGCAGGAGAGGTGCCCTCCAGCCCCCTGGAGAAGGGAGCCTCTCGGCCAGCGTCCTGCTCCCAGGTGCAGCACCCTCCTTTGTCTGCAGGTCTCCGTCCCTTGCTTACCTCCCCATTCTGAGGCTACCCCTGCCTCTTTGGCCCCAGGCCCTGTCTTCTCTATGGTTTCATACTGACATGTATCCCTTCTCTTGCTTTGATCATTAATCATCAATATTTCCCCTTTAACCGGAGCTGTCCCCTCAATATTAAACATGACAAACTCGTCCCATTTGAAAAGAAATCCCTGCACCCTCTCTTGACCCTCACTGGTCACTTCTTTTCACTCATAGTGAACATCTTGAAAGACTCACTGACACTCTGCCTCCGTTTCTCACTTTTCACCAGCATCTTGACCCCTGTCGACCTGGATTCTGCACCTGTCACTCTTCCAAACTACTCTTTCTATAGCCACCAGGGACCTTCACATTTCAAAACATAATGACCGTTTTTAGCTCTATCGGTGCTTGATCTTTTATCAACATTTTTCA
Source organism: Cabassous unicinctus (assembly GCA_029593785.1). NCBI lineage: Eukaryota > Metazoa > Chordata > Mammalia > Cingulata > Chlamyphoridae > Cabassous > Cabassous unicinctus. The sequence goes on along the minus strand of JAQZBX010052836.1, from coordinate 2,448 downwards.
TTGTTGATCACCCCATTTTCCTTGAAATGTTTTATTTTCTTGGCTTCCTCCATCTCATTTTTCCCACCCCCTTGGCTGCCATAACAAAATCCCACACACAGAAATGCATTGTCTCACGTTTCTGCAGACCAGAGGCTCAGCATCAAGGTGCTGGCAAGGCCGTTCTTCCTCCAAAGCCTGTAGGGAAAAGTCTGCTCCGTGCCCCTCCTGGCTTCTGGTGTGGCTTGCCAGCGATTCCTGGTATTCTCTGCTGCATTCGTCATGTGGCATCCTCCCCTCTGTCTCTCTGCGTCCAAGTTTCCTCTCCTTGTAAGGCCAGCAGTCGTAATGGATGAAAGGCTCACCTCATTCCAGCAGGAACTCACTCTGACTACCTAATTCCGTTTGTAAGGACTCCTTCCAATAGGTCGCACATTCTGAGGCACTGGGGATTGGGACTTCCTCGTCTCCTTTTGGGGGACACAGTGCAGTCCACCACACTGGCAGCTCGCCCTCAGTCTGCTTTGCTGCCCCCTGTTTAGGAGCCTCCTTCCCACTCACATGATCATTTACCATCTGGACACATGGCGCCCGGTTTTACATTATCATCCAGTAGCCTGGCCCTGCCATTCCTGAAAGCCCGCATTCGCAAAATCATCATCGTGCTCCTCTTTCCTTCACCCCTGACCTGGTCCTGCTACCTCATGGAGGGCAGCACACCCTTCCCCACCTTCACTTCCAGCTCTGGGCTCCTCACCTTGGTACTCCAACCATAGGAGACACGTCAGACGTGGCATGTTCCTTTGAGCTTGGTCTCCTCCAGGCTCTCCCTCTGCTTGGGGCATGTGTTATCTCCCAGGGCATTCTTCCTCCCCTGCTTTAATATTTTTCACATAGGTATGGAATGTCTAGCTCCCCTGTTAGAATGTCGGCCCAGTGAGGTCGGAGCTGGCGTTGTCCTGGTCAATGTGTAATACCAGCTGGTCTAGGGGGAGATGATTTGTAGCATCTGCCAGTTTCCATAGTGTAAACACCCCTCCATGGCCCATTACAGGAGACCAGCGTGTCATCACTGCACACAGACCTGGGAAGAGAAGGGCATCATCGGCTCTCATAAGCTGATATAATTAAGCACCAGGACACCACTGGGGAGATGAAAGTCTGTCCTTTTCACTGCTAAATCCTCAGTGTGGGACAGTGCTTGCCACATTGCAGGCATTCAGTGGCTCCTAGATGCAAAGGGATAAACGCAGTGTTTTTAGTCCATCTTAGAAAGTCAGTGGTAATAGATGCGAATGCTTCATCTTTTTGTTCCCCCTTGATTACCTGTTGTGGTTATTTATGGAATAAGCACATCAGTCAGCTTTTGTTATGGAACAAACCACCTTAAAATGTTGTGCTTGAAAAGAGCCACCATTTATTTATTGTATCTCACTCTTCTATAGGTTGGCAGTTTGGAGTGGACTTATGAGGATCATTTTTTGGTCTCAGCTAGGCTCCTTGCATCCGTGGTTAGCTGTGGGGTGGATGTGGGGCTGCTCATCGTGGCTGGTCCCTGCCGGAGGCGTCGGCCGGGGTGACCCGGCTGCCTTGGGTGTGGCCAGTGTGGGCTCTCACCCTCCACTAGGCTAGTCCAGCTGGGTCATCGAATGGATTGACCGAGTTCTTGAGTGGCAGCTGCGAGGCCGCAGAAGCAGACCTATTATGCAGGCTTGTGTCTTGTATCTTATATGCAAATCAAATTACAAGCTTGCTTCAGATTCACGGGGTGGGCAAACAGATGCCACCTGTCGATACAAGGGCTGCAGAGTTACATTGCAAGGAGGGGATTGACTGTGGCTGGTTTGCAGCCAATCACAGAAAAGGACCTTCCCTTCAAATGGTTAGGAGATCCTCCTGTAAGGGGAGTGTGTGAGGGGGCAGAACTGACCCATGGGTCCTCTTCTCCTGAAGTGTTGAGGCCAGGCTACAGGCTCCATCCAGGCAATTACGTGACTTGCTTATGCCCAGCATTAGAGCCGTGATACGGCTGGGAGGTGGGGTCTCTCTCCGTAGCCTGGACTTGGGGTCCTGGATTGATAGTCCGAGGGGAAAAGCTGCCTGTGAGGCGTCGGGGAAGTGAAGCCACGTTCTCCCTGGCTCTCCTAACAGCAGCTCTGAAAACCAGGTTGCAGCCTCAGGTTTCCTGGGGAATGAGGCTGGGTGGGGGCAATTGGAAAAAGTGAGGGAAACGTCAGGAATTCTTGGAGGATTCCAGTTTGTTATCAGTCTCTCACTTTGTTTCACTATTTTTTTCGTTTTCCTCTTCCTTAATACTTGTTCAGTGATTTTCTGTGCCTTGTACAGCTGCTGCTGCCTCTTCTTCTCCTCTGCTGCCGCTGAAGCTGCTGCTGCGTCCTTGTAGGCTCCTCCTCCTCCCCCCTCCTCCTCCCCTTCCCCTCATCCTCTTCATCCTCATCCTCCTCCTCC
>JAQZBX010052834.1:0-19029 GCA_029593785.1 Cabassous unicinctus | reverse complement strand
ACAAGTATATGTCTTGGAGTTGGCCTGTTGGGATTTATATTGTTTGGAGTGTGCTTTGCCTCCTGGATCTGTACATGCATCTCTCTCAAAAGGGTTGGGAATTTTTCAGCCATTATTTCCTTCAACACTCCTTCTGATCCCTTTCCCTTCTCTTCTCCCTCTGGGATGCCCATGATGTGTATGTTTGTGCATTTTGTGTTGTCAGTTAAATCCCTGAATCCCTGCTGGATTTTTTCTATATTTTTGTGTATTTGTTCGACTATCTGTTTGATTTCAGCTGTATTGTCTTCCACATCACTAATTCTTTCTTCTACCTGTTCCAATCTGCTGTTATGTGACTCCAGCGTCTTTTTTATTTCTTGGGTTGTGCCAATGATTACCATCATATCCGTTACCTTTTTGTGTATGCACACAATTTCTTCAGTATGTTCTGTCAGTGTCTTCTTCATATCCTTAATCTCTTCATTCACCTCATTAAGATGGTTCACGACATTTGTTTGGGAATCTTGGATTAGTTGTTCGATGTACTGCATATATTCCTGGATTTTAGTTAGTTCATTGGTGTGATCCATGTTTTCGTGTTTCTCAGTGTGGTTTGTAATTTTTTGTTGCCCTCTAGTCATCATTTTATCTTGATGAATTTATTCAGTTGATTAGCTTCTCTCTCTGTTCTAGAGTTTTATTTAGCTGGTGGTTCTGTGTGTGTGTAAAGTTTTCTCTTTGATACTTTTTCTTCTTATTTTGTTTCCTTGCTTCTTTCTATGTTACCTTGAAGGGAAAAGATTTGTGCCAGAGGAATCGAAAGAAGTGAGAACAGCAGAAGGATAATAGTAATAGTAATGAAAGTTAGTAGACAGGCCAAATTGGACTTAGTGAAATGAGTATTTAACTTGTGTATGTAGTGTAGAGTAATAGGAAAAAAAGTGGAGTAACTACAATAGGCTGGGAAACCAAATTGAGGAAAATATATAAAATGTTTTAGAAAGCTAGAATGATAAGGAGGGAGAGAAAGAGTAAAATAAGGGCTAAAAGGAAAAGGCTAATATTAATTTTAAAAAGAAGAAAACAAAATTGATCGTATAGAGGTTGACCCCCTTAAGTTGTGGGCTAATGAAAAAGTATGATGTCTAAGAACCACAACAGAAAGCAGAAGGCAGAGAGATGAGGGGAGGATAAGAGAAAGCTTTGATGCAATACCAGTAAATACTGAGAATGGGAAATCACTGAGGTAGAAGCACAGCAAAGAAGAGACAAGCTAGCAGTACGTAATTTTAAAAAATGAATGGAAAAAGAAGGGGGAGGAAAGAGGAAAGAAAAGCAAGAGACAACAAATAAACAGAGAAAAGCCGAACAATCACACCATCAAGCAGTCAAACAAAGCTAAGGAGGAAGTGTTACTTCTAGTGTACTTGTGGATCTTCAAAGCCTGCTTGCGTTTATCAGTTACCCTTCAGTGTTGTATCTGTAGGTATTAAGGCAGATTTTTGGTAGTATACTAAATTAGGAACAGGAATTCATTTTTTAACGTGACTGTCTTCTTTTTTAAGGGGGGGGTATAAGGGACCCAAAGGAGTCCTCTGCTAGATCACCCCCTTCACCGAGGTGGCCCTAAATAGGGTCGTGGAAACTAATCAAGCCCTACTCACTTCCTTATCTCCCCAGGAGTGCTGAAGGTTTGATGCTTGTCAGTACAGAGGGATAAAATAGTCTGACTCTGCCCCCTCTTGGCCAAGCCATAGTATCAGTGGGCAGCTGCAAAAAACAATTTTGCTCAGCAGTTTTGCCTCTCCCCTCAGCCTGGCAGTGTTTCCAGCCTGCTTATCTGCTCCCTAAAGCTATAAGGGGAAACCCAAATGACAGAGAGACTGGGAGGGAGGGGAAGCGATCTCTCTGAGTGGCAGAGGCAGGGAGGGGTGAGAGGCGAGCAGGGGTGCCGAGCCTGGGATACCGGCCTGGAGGACCTACAGCGGCAGCAAGAGAGAGCGAGGGAGGCCGAGTGGACACGGTGGCAGCGGCAGGAGGGGCATCAGAGGCCGGAGCAGCTGGAGTGATGGGGAGCGGCGGGAGGGGGGGCAGAGCTGGGAGCAGCGTGAGGGAGGAGGAGCGGCGGGAGGAGCGGCTAAGGCGGGAGCAGTGGCAGAGAGGAGGAGAGATGGGAGGGGCTTCAGAGGCGGGGAGAAAAATAAATAATAATTAAGCTATGAGGGGCTCCAGGCAGCCAAATCCACAGAAGTTAAACCACTCTCCACCTTCTGTCAGAGCCCTCCCTCCCTCAGATTATGTTCCCACAAGCCAGCAGGCAGCGGGAGTCACGGATGTAGGATCCGCGGCTCCAGCCAGCCGTTTTCTGTGCGGGCGGGGCTCAGCCGTCGTGCTGACCAACAAAGGCAGGCTCAGAACTCATGAATCTCCACTGATCACTCCACACCGTCGATCCGCCAGCTGCTAGATGACCCAAGCCTCTCACTCCATGCGCCCACAGCACAGACCCTTCCTACTCTTTCTGAACACCCCTTTTTACCTTATCAATTCAGGAGCACAGCCTTGAATGCATGATACTGCAACTGGCTATTCAATAGTAGTCAAGTGAATTTCCTAAAAAATAATCTGAATTCCTGAAAGTAGTTAATAGGGAAAGCCATCAGATGTAGAATGAGAAAGAATAATAGTCCAAATCAGACCTTCTATTTAAGAGCAGGAAATGTGGGTGCACCAGCTATCGGAAAGGAGAGGGGAAGGAATGACATCCAACATCCAGAACAAGGTGTGCCCACTATGCACCAAATGATAACATAGGGTTACACAGATGAAGACTTCAGAGTTTAGTGTTCTGGCCTTTGGCAGCTGATAGAATGGAAGAAGAAAGTATAAATTCTTGCTCACAGAGAACAAAATCTAATAGGTTTGCACATGTTTCTGTGGGTGAAGAGGAGTTGCTAGCATGTGCTCAACCAAAGGAAAGAAAAAATAGATTTAGGCACTTGTGTACATTAATAAACAAATCTGTGGCTGGACATCAGCATTAGATGTCTCTCAATGCTAGTGTGAAGAACCAAGAGAAATTGCTAATTTGCAATAGACTAAGTATAAACGTAAATATTTAAGTAGGATACATTTGATGGTTACCCCACAGGAAGACACTGGAGGAAGTCAGCACCAGGTTCAGAGTGAGAAGGATAAGATATTGTTGGGGTTCATGTTAGGGAGATGGGGAAGGGCCATTTCATGTCTGATTTATATTTTCTCTGTAAAATGTAGAGAATATGAACTAAGAATGGAATGTGGACTTACAGAAAGTTGAGTCTATATGTGTGAGGATAATGGATGGCCATTGTATTAGTCAGCCAAAGGGGTGCTAATGCAAAATACCAGAAATTGGTAGGTCTTACCAAGGGTATTTATATAGGGTAGAAGTCCACTGTTACCAGGCCATAAAGTGTAAATTTCTTCCCTTACAAAAAGTCCATTGCCACGTGTTGGAGCAAGACCGCTGCCAAAGTTTGCCAGGGTTCAGCCTTCTTGGGTTCCTCTCCTCCTGGGGCTGCATTTCTCTCTGGACATAGCTCCTCTGTTTCCTCCAAAAGGCCAGCTGTGAACTCTCTATCCTGGGGCTTACTTTCCTTCCTCATCAGAACTCCAACATCAAAATTGTTCCAAACTGGTCCAACACTGTTATTTGCCATGCCTTTTATACTTGATTTACCCACCCACCAAGAGGTGGGATTCAATGACCTATTGATGTGGCCCAGTTAATGCCCTAATCATAACTTAACCATGCCCAGATTAGCAGACCATTTTACAAGCATGATCCAATATCTATTTTTGGAATTCATAATTGCCAAACTGCAACAGTCCACACTCTGAATTCCAAAAATACATTAAAATATTCAAAAAACCTTAAACCAGTGACAATGCAAGTTCAAAACCATATCAAAAATCATTTTAAAGAAATACAGTTTGTCTTCAGGCAAAATCTCCTTTGCTGTAGACCTCTAAACTTACAAAATCATTTAACTTCATCCAATATACATATGGAAAGACAAAGGATAAACATTTTCTTTACCATAGGAGAAACTGAGAGGTTAAATATGAGTCATGGGTCCTCTACATTTTAGTAAACTGGCAAGGCATTCTCCATTCGATTTCAAAGTCTGAGAGACATTCTTAAGATGATGGTTTCTCCTCATTGTGGCTACATGGGGACCCACCTTTTCCACAGGCTTTCCCAATAATCATTTTCTTGGTTCCACCCTCATCAAGCATCTGAGTGTTGACCAAGCTGTAGGTCTCACCCTCCAAGAGTGCTGGGGTTATTGCCACATCTTACCCAATCTTTGGGTCAGAGTCTTAGTCCCCCTAGTATAGTGAGGTGAAGACAACATTCCCCCTAACTTCTAGCATGCAGGGTCAACATACTCAGAGCAATAAGTTGACCCCTTGGCCTTCTCCAACTGTTGACACACAGGCTCAAACCTCTCAGAGCAATGAGTTGACCACCTGCCCTTCCCTAATCCATGGGGGATATGAGCATCCCTCTCAGACCTGTCAGGTGGTGACCTTAACCTCCCTAATCTTTGAGGAATTTGCTCCACCCTCCCTGTACCCTGGGTTGGCAAAACTCCTCCAGAACATGGGGTGGGAGCATCCACTCTCTTCAACTGCTGGGGCAAACTCACTCTCTCTGTACACAAGGTATGAGCTCATTTCTTGGCCCAAAGTGATATCTTAATTCCAGATCTCAACTCCCATGGTTTTCTCCTTAAAGCTGCTTCTTCAATATTTCTTTTCCATGTCATTTTTAGTGCAAGTGAACAGTGGTTTTGTTCATACAGTGCTTTCAAAAACCTTGTTGGTTTAGCATGCAGGAAACAGAGGTCCAAGCCATCAGGCAGTAAGATTTTCCACAAGTCTTTCTAAGATAACTGCATCTTCAATCCTGATTTACAGGTTCCATGTTTAGGTAAGTCTTCAAATGGGGCACATTCTTCCAAGAACTTGATTTCTAGCAGCTTGAAATTTCCATAATTAGTTTCTGTTTTCTTTGTGCCTAAGAGTTCAGTCCTTAGTGTATTTTGCTCATCTGGTGTTTTGCTGTAAGCTACAAGGAGAAGCCAAACCACACTTTCCCTCTTTACTTTCAAAAGTTCTTCAGCTAAATGCTCATGTTTGCCATTTCAAATTCTGTCTTCCATATAACACCAGGAGTTAATCTTGCTAAGTTCTCTGCAACTTTATTACGCGTATCACCTTTCCTCCAGTTTCCAATAAGAGTTTCATCATTTACTTGTAAGGTATCATAAAAAATCTCTTTAGCATCCATATTGCTTTCAGCAGTTTCTTCAAAGTGATCTAGGCCTTTTCCATCAAGCGTTTCACAATTCCTCCAAAAATTTCCCCTTACCCATGTATAAAACCATTTCAACATTTTGGTAATTGCATAAGCATTACCCCACTCCTGGTACCAAATTCTGTATTAGTCAGCCAAAGGGGTGCTGATGCAAAATACCAGAAATTTGTTGGACTTTATAAAGGGTATTTATTTGGGGTAGAAGTCCACAGTTACCAGGCCATGAAGCATAAGTTTCTTCGCTCACCAAAGTCCATTGCCACGAGTTGGAGCAAGACACCTGCTGAAGTTTGCCAGGGCTCAGGGTTCTTGGGTTCCTCTTTTCCTGGGGCTGCATGTTTTTCCAGGCTTAGCTCCACTGCTTCCTCCACAAGGTCAGCTGTGAACTCTCAGGTGAATGGCTCATCTCTATTCTGGGGCCTTCTTTCCTTCCTCACCAGAACCCCAACATCAAAACTGCTCCAACACTGTTCTTTGCTATGCCTTTTATATTTGATTTCCCCACCCACCAAGGGGTGGGGCTCAATGCCCTACTGATGTGGCCCAGTTAATATCCCAACCATAACTTAACCATGCCCAAATTAGCAGACCAATTTACAAGCATGTTCCAATATCTATTTTTGGAATTCATAATTGCCAAGCTGCCACAGCTATTTTTAAATGTTTTGAAAAATGAAGCATGGATTGTAAAGAGAAATGCAGCAATTATCAGATGACTAGTTTCTTCCAAAATTCATGACCCAATTAATTACAAATTACCTCTGTACTCTAGCTCTTCATTATTAAGACATCTATAAGAAATAGAAACTCTCTCTAAGTGGGCCTCTTATTGCTCTTTTGAACTCCTAAAAATGAGTAGAATATTACTAGACACATCAAGAGTCCTGGGAAAATTTTTATATTAGACTCCAATGTATAAAGCAGAAACCCAAAAATTGAATGTAAGCTCCACCCAGGGACCCCTGCACCTATCCAGAGCTTTACCCTGTACTATTTGAGAGCCCCCTGCATCTCAGCTCCCCCCTGCATAGCAGTTCCAGTTAGGCTCACAGGGAATTTCCCTTGCAGCATTTCTGGCTGGTTCCTTGTCTTCAAAGTGCTTTTCCAAAGTACAATATGCTGTTGATACCATCTCTTGATATAGTGAATTGTCTTTAGAAACACAGCATTCTCTGCAGGGAGACCAAACAAGATTTCATGAAATCACCAAGGTCTCCTTCCTAAAGCCTGAAAGACACATTGACACAAAACCAGGCACAGAGAATCCAGAGATTTTCACAGACTTTCTCTCATCTCCTTTTTTCTTCCTCTATTTGAAGGCCACATCAAAGAAAACCTATGCATACAGAACTTCTGGGCTGAAAGTCAATTCATACATCTAGTACCCTGATAAAACATGCACATGCACACACATACATGCACAAACATGCCACCCATGTACACATAATAAACACACATTCACACATCTAATATATCAATAATACACATACTCATATGTGCATATAAATTCACACACGTACACATATGCACACCACACACAGACATGCATGCACACATAACAAACACACAGCTAGTATTCCAATAATAGAACCACAGACACTACCAAGCACAAAATCAGGTACATGCACACACACATGTGCACACCTTCACACATACACATACTTCCCTGCTAACACACACCAACATGAGCACACTCACATAGGCATGATCTGTCTGAATTTTGCCACCTAGAGGAGGAAGAAATAAAAGAATCCCATGTTCTACTGGATAAATCCCATGTATCCCAAAGATGAGAAACCTGACTCTGAGTAGCAGAGGGTCTTAGTTGTCTCCCAGGAACACAGGACATGGTTTTCATGTGGGAAGAACTTTTTGTATAAAGATGGGAAGAGTCTATGGGTGTTCTCTCTCTCTTTGGGCACTCTAGTGACTTTCCAGGAAACTTCTGTGTTTACTGAACACAGGTCAATGAGCAAAGTTTTATGTAAATAAGCATAAAATTTATGACCTTGTATTGTATCTTCCCCATGTTCAAAAATGTTACATTCTTTTGAAGAGGATTTTGTCTCTAACCATGGTGAAATGTCAATGTTTTATACATGGCAGTAAATAAATATGTGTTAAATGAGTGAACATATTAATGAATAAAATAGGTCTAATAAGAAGAAACTGAGAAGAGCTAGAGATAATAAAGTATAATTTCTACATGACCTTTTTTCTTGGCCATTTTTCACAGACTAATCTCATCCAATTTGAACAGAGGAACGTGGATGAACAGCAGGAGCAGCTGAACTCACCAGGTGTGAGGAGACTGAAGCTAGTTCATCTCATCACTCTGTGCAATTCCAGATCACATCTGCCTCTTTCTCAGGTTCCTGTGAAATTTACAGATTCGTTGGCAAAAATTATAAACCCTAGTGCTGTGGGACTGAGGAAATGAGAAAAACAGGGCAGTAAGAAGAGTCCAGCGTTCAGTGGGAATCTCTCTGCTTTCCAAGGAGGGAAGCCAGAGGCTCAGATACTAACCTCCAAAACCACTCTGCAGGATCTGTCCCCTGTGTTCCATGGGCAGGAGTGACTGCTTAGCCCACTTGTTCTGTGCTTCCCAGCAGGGAGAGATTTGTGTCTTCCCTCTTACCCTGGGGCCCCTGGTGTTTCTTAGCACAGAACTAAACACACCTGTGTCCTGAAAGCTCAGAGGCTGCACCTGGTTTTGGGATGCCCTGCTAAGTCTGTTGTGAGACCCCGTGGGTCTTCTGTGGATAATGTTCCCTCCACTGTTGATCCTGCCTATATACCCCAGCCTTGACCCAGGAAGCTGGAATTCAGATAGTACAATGGAAAAAGAGCCAGTTATCTCATAGGTGATACTAGTATTCTAGAAGAGTGTCCTCACCCCTGAGCTGGATCCAGGAAGTGACCTGGGCCCTCACAGCCATGAACAGGGAATCTCATCACCTAAACACAAGATACACCTAGGAAAGATCTATTTCCCAGTCTAAGGTCCTGGATGGGGTGGAGGCAGATGGAAATGTCCTTGGTTTCCTAGGATTCCTTGCAAAGTGAGGTCCAAGCAAATTCTAATACACACTGGGCTCCCTGGGAGGATGTCCCAGCAGCCTGCCTGCAGAAACCTGTGGTTGTGCAGACAGGATTAAGTGTGTACATTACTTCTTCCTGATGACTTTGACTTCTTTATAGAAAACTGGAAGTCTTCAGCTTGACATATTCCTTACATGAAAATACCTGAGAAATTTAGGGTAAAAGAATTTACAGATAAATGATTGACTATTGCATGTTTGAAAATTAAAATAAAGAAACACATTAATTAAGTGTAAATGGTTTTGGGATGCTCTTTGGACAAGTGAAAACAACAAATATTTTGAGTCTTTTAATTTTATCTTATAATTTATCATCTTCTAATGTATACATTGAAAAGTTGTGTTCTGTGTGTGTGACACCATTGTAATATCCCATGTGATAGCATCAGAAATTATAAGGGATTTAAAATAAGCACTCAAATGTATACATTGAAAAGTTGTGTTCTGTGTGTGTGACATCATTATAACATTCCATGTAATAGCATCAGAATTTATAAGGGATTTAAAATAAGCACTCAGACTTGGTCTTTGATGTCATGAAGCATGGAGAGAACAAACTGAAACATCTGGATCCTGTCCCTGAGGCCATGCCAGGTTTTCTCACTTTTTCCTTCCACCTGAGAACACAGTTCTTACCTGATGGAAGGAGAGGGCTATTTAGCATGAACGATCTCAGAAGATTGGCCTAAGTTCAGGAAAAGAACTTCATAAAGTCAATTGAAACCAACTTTACTTAAAATTTCAGCCATAACCAGAAGAAAAGGCAAAGGGAAGGGTGGAGAATATACACATGTATGAAATAACATTTTTTTTTAATGTGTACTTTGCTTGAATCTTGGGTACATTATAGCATAGCTTTAACAAGGTGCAATGGCAATTTCCTATGGGTTACATGTCATGGAGCAAAAAGAGAGAACCCTAGGCAGGGTCAGGAAACTTATCCCCAGTCCCTCTCTGCACCTGTCTGTAGCATGGTCCTTGTTTGCCCCCTGGTGGTGCTAAGTGCCCTTAGCAGCACAGCAAAATCCCAGGCAAGGGAGGTTCTTGTCTGGGCTCAAACTGACTTCCTCTCACAGTGTCACTTGCTAGGTAATAAATGGCTGAGTCCTCAGCTTTCAGGCTGCTCAATTTTAAATACATTTCATTCTTGAAGGTGTCCCTGGTGATGCTTATTTGGGACTGAAGAGTTGGGTTATAGCATAATCTTTCACTAATGTGTATGTAACCCACCCAGTCCAGCCCCTTTCCTGGAGACTCAAGGATCCAGCTCACATCACTGCTGGTTAAAGAGAATCCAGAGATAGTGTAGGTGAGGGACAGGGCCTGTGATGGCTTTACCAGGCCAGGTCCTGACTCCTGAAACTGCACTTGGACAGGACCCCTGAGGAAAAGGAGAAACACAGTGTGTCATGTTCTCAGATGAATCATCCCAATTACCTTCTTATATGAATCCCTGAGGCACTTACACCTGGAAGATGCCACCAGAAAAAGGATTGACCACAGTGGTTTCATCTTCTTATGTATTAGGTCCATGATGCCCAGGGAATATTTTCCAGATTGAAGAAAGTCCTGAATTTAATTAAATAAGTGCTGTGGTTTCATTTGTCTGCTCAAATGAATTTGCATTTGGGAGGTATCTTTATGTAAATTGAAAGATTGTCTTAGAGCCACCACAAGGAGGAGGATGCTGGCTGAGCCCTCAGAGAACATATTCCTCTCCCAGGGGTGCCCCATCACCAAGCTCAAATTCCTCTAATTCCAAGGCAGAAATGTGATGAATTAGCTGTTCAGGGAGCTAGATATGGCCAAGGATTAAGGATGATTTGGGAATATGTTCACTGTGTCACTACTCAAGGGATTGCATATATATAAAATGTAAATTCCCTGACAAAGTTGTTTCTGGCAGTTTCTGCTTTTTTTTTTAAAATGTCTGTGGAAGGATGGACATTTGGATATGCCTTCTCACAATTTTCTTGGAGTCATTACACACCACTCATGTTACATGTGTCTTCATAGTGAGATGGCAGAATTGGTATGGCAGTTATTTTCTGTGTGAACCCTTATCTCTGATGATCATGACTGCATAAGGGATACCTGAAATTCTCCTGCCCCTGATATATTGCACTTGTGCAAATCTGGCCATTCAACCATGCTCAGTCTCTGTGTCTTCATCTTGCACATTGATAGATTTAGACCCACTTGCTTCTAAAAATACCATAAAGCTTCTCACCTTATGAACTGGCCTTGAATACAACATATGGCCATTGGCTATGTAGTAATATTAGTGAATTGAATTAAAAATAAGAAAGATACATGACAGATATCACAAGCACTGCAACGGGATGCATAGACAGTTTTGAGAGGTAAACAGCACTAGATATGAACACTTAAGACTCCAATTTTCGTGGCAAGATAATGGAATTAAGGACAATATGTGAATCCATGTGCCAAGACATCCCACCCTCATTGAAGTTTGGTAAAGGGGGTGATGAGATAGAAGGAAAGTATCAGAGGAGGATAGCAGCATGGCACAAACTATAAACTCACACTAGACAAGATGAGACATTAGTGTAAATATTTTGTTGCTGCCCTGAGGACCATGAGGTTATGAACTGTACCAAATTCCTTTGAAGCTTGGGGCAGGAAATCATAATTTTCATGGAGGAATTGGACTACCATCTGAGTAAAGACTTGAAAGATATATGGAGATTCTTAAACATTGATGCTTCCAGAATTACAAATAATAGCTTTGATGATAGAAGAGTGTGGATTGATGTATTAGCTTGGGAAGGAGAAAGAACAAATGTCTGGAAAGACTATCCCTGGGGAATGTGCTGGTTCAGGAGTTTGCCATAAGAATAGTTCATTGGCTATAGAGAGTTTTGTAATCAATTCTACCCTTACAATCCATGGCTTCACCATTGTTTTAACATTTGCAGTCTACTGGGAAGACAGTGAAAATTGTAGGTCCAGAGATTCCTCGTGAAAGAAAGAAGAAGCAGTGATGTCATCCAGAAAGCAAGAAATATAGATATGTTCTTGGAAACAGGGATCAGATTTCAACAAAGATGTGCCAGCAAAGTAAGCTCCAGGGAGACAGGTACCTTCAATTGAGCCTTAGTGGTGTTAATCCTTCACTATGTAAATCATACTTCACATTTCCTTTCCCATTTTACAGATTGACAAATGACATGGATAGGACAGGCCTAGTTACACTTTTCCTGAGCCAGCCCCATCACTCTCCACTGAGTGCCATTTGTTTCAGCATGTCAGGTTATTGTCTATGTGGACAATGTTTCATTGTTCCAAAGTGGATTTTAGGTCACAAACCAGAGACTTCCCAGAGGCCACCTGGGAAGAAAGAATTTTCTGAGTTAAGCTTCAGGCTACAATTCTTCCTTTTCCCACCTGAATAACTCTGCTGACCTCTACCAAGTCCTGTCAATGATTATTTACATAACACCTGAAAAGTGCTTAGAATAGCTCTCTCTCCATAAATGAGTGCTTTCACTGTTATTCATATTGAAGCATTAGGAAACTTATGGGTGTAACACATACCAGCATAGTAAATAGTAAATTGGCTGTATGCAAATTACTTTTATGAAAAAAATGTGGCTAATAAAAATCCCATGTATTTAAATGTTTGAACAATTGATAGTTCCAGAAATCATGACAACTTAGTAATATGACATAATAGTACCAGAAATTATGAATTTATGACAATAAGACAAGAAACCCAATATGTACTTCATTAGCCTCCTCCCCTATCCTACTGTCAGTTAACCATTGTTGAAGTATTGGCAAGACAGGGGATATTTTCTTTATATTACCTTGTATTAGTCATCCAAAGGGGTGCTGATGTAAATTACCAGAAATCTGTTGACTTTTATAAAGGGTATTTATTTGGGGTAGAAGCTTACGGTTTCTAGGCCATAAAGCATAAGATACTTCCCTCACCAAAGTCTGTTGCCATTTGTTGGAGCAAGATGGTTGCTAATGTCTGCAAGAGTTCAGGCTTCCAGGGTTCCTCTCTTCCTGGGGCTCATATCTCTTTTGGCTAAGCTGCTCTGCTCTGTCCACAAGGCCAGCTGAAGACTACCAAGTGAATGGCTCGTCTCTCTTTCTGGGGCATCTACAGTGCCTAATCAAGCCTTCTGTCTTTCCTCATATATCTGCTTCTCTGTGTGTTTACTTCCTGGGCTGTCTCTAATTCCTCTGCCTTGTCATTTTCTCTGTGAGTCCCCACTCCTTTGGTCTCAAAATCTTACTGGCATAGCCCAATCAAACCTTAATCATAATTAATCAAGTAAGGGTAAAAACTCTGAATAAAATACAATCTAATTTACCCAGAGGAACAGACCAACCTACAAACATAATAGATTATCTGCCTTTGGAATTCATAAACAATATCAAACTACTACACATGTGTTCTATTTTGGAATATTACGACTATATTCAAATCCAATATATCTCCTCAAATTTTAGAATTTTAAGACCCAGCTCACTACACACCATAAAAGAGAATATGGGAAAGAATGAAGGTGTTTCAATGCAATCACCTGGGAATCAAACAAAAATCATTTCATTGTGCAGCATATGGCCAGCAGTTCTGTGAAGGAATGTGGTGTTTTGCCAGAAGAAATTGTCAACAAAGTAAAGTTTATTCTATCCAATATTATGCCATCTAATTTGCCTGCTGGGATTTTTTTAGCTAATATTTAGTCCACCTAGCATTATGACACTACAATTTTGAAACTTTACCTTCTAGTCATTTGGAATACATTTCTTTACAGTCAACCTCAGTATGACTTCATTCTCACAATCAGTATTTACAAAATAGCACTGTTTTATGTGACAACAGGTTAAAACCTGCTTAGTTATGGCAATGGAGTGGTGGATAAAATACAGACCTTCCCAGAAGCTCAGCATCAAACTTACGTGATGAAAATGGAATGTCATTAACCATAGAAGAGGGAGCTCTGTGAGGTTCAATGGAGTCCCAGAGCAAATTATTTGGATGGCAGAGGGAAACAATATATCCTAAGAGGTAATAAGCTATGTGAATATGTTGGGAATAAAGAAAAACCTGAGGAAATACATAGCCAGGTAATAGTATGTGATGGATGAATAAACCTGGTATTCAGAAACTGTATCTATCTTGGGAAAAACCCCATGGCTTGACTAGCATCAGTCTTGCACAGAAACTGCAGTAGAGTGGCTCAGGGTAGGTCCAAGTTACTGGAATTAACCAAGAGTAGAATAGAAGTGTAAGAGATCTTCCATTTTAGTGAAAAACTCCTCCCTTTGTCAGAACTAAACTAGAGTGTAAAATTTATAGGAGGCCTATGGCTTTACTAAATGAATATGTTAATGAACTAGAAAACAGGGATAAATGGCTAGTTCTTATTAATTGTAATTTGCATACATATATTGTATATACTAATGTATAAAATATGATACATATTTGCATATATTTACATACATGTATCCCTCACTAGAAATCAGGAAGTGAACTCCCCCAAATTTTCTCATACTTCATTAATTTCTTCTTCTTCTCTCTTCCTCTCTCTGTAGGCAACATTTGGTTTTTTAAATAGCTTTGTTGACTTATAAATGATATACCATAAAGTTTAGGCAATTAAATTATGTAATTCAATGGGTTTATTAAATTCACAGATATGTGCCACCAATATCAGAGTCAAGATTAGAATGATTTCACCACTTCACTATTTAACTTGCCTAAATTCTCTTCACTCTACCCTGAATCCCAAGAAACTCTGTGCTAAGTCATCTCCCTCACATCTCTTCTGAGTCATACGAGGAAAGGCCATGGGTGTCATGACACAGAACTGTGGCTGACGGAAATTCCTGTTGTCTTTCCTCTTCCTCAGTGACACTCATGCTCTGCCCATATTCAATGGGGGTTTTCTCTAAAAATACAGCTTGTGAGTTTCAGAGCCAGGAAGGGACTAGGACCTTGAAGTTGGGGAGGGAGTGATCATAGGAAGTAAGCCCCAGCCCATGACAGGGAGCCCCTCCACTGCTTCCTCCTGTTCTGCCCTGGGAAGACCTGTGCTTGGGGTCCCTGAGGCCAGGCCATTCTACCCAGACCCCTTCTGGGCTCTCTGAGGGGCAGACCTGGGGCTGCTTTCACCCTGCCTCCATCAGAACCTGTGTCTCCCTCTCTTACACATGCTGAGGCCTCATATCTCAGTGGTTCCCATTAAAGGTCATCAGGTTCATGAGGTGGTTTGTGGAGGGGGCAATCAGCTTTTTATTACTCCATGGAGTACACAGGAATAATGTTGTAGTACCTCACACTGTAGTTGGTTGTGTGATTTCAAAAGTTTCCACAATCACAAAGAGTGCCCTAATTGGGGAAAGACAAAGTTTCCTTTCTGTATTGGATTTTTAAAATTCAAGGATATTCCCTGAGGCTCCTGAGAAATCAGATCCTGCTACCCATGGCATAGCCATTTCTGCCTCTATGAAGGACACTCTGCTTAGTGTGCATGCAGGAATATTTTCTCTTATTGCAATGAAGCTTTTCTAATTCAGATAATTCAATAGAGGACACAGAATACTAAACCTATAGAGGTTCCCTTGGGAAACTGTAAGAAGTAGAGAAAGCCCCAGACCCTGGCAGGAAAGCAGATAAAACCTCCACCCTGCACCTGACCCTGGGACTGAGCCCTGTGCTATAGGGCCTTAAGCTCCCCTGGCAGACCAGCCCCCTCCCTGGAGCGGAGGTTTGTGTCTGGGCTCACACTCTTTCCCCTCACTGTGACTAGCACAGGATTACATGGCTGTGTTTTCAGGCCTCAGGTTTGACATTTGCAGATAAAGCTGGTTCTTGGCATTGTCCATAGATGTGGTGAATCTGCCCTTCACAGAATCTGCCTAGTCCATATAATTACTACCACTGCTAGTGTATGAGACCCACTCCAGCCCCTTTGCTGGGGCATGGTGGACCCAGCTCATAGCATAGTTACTGATGGTGAATCCAGAGGCTGCACAAGAGAGACTCAGAGACCCTCCATGCTGGGCCGAGTCTCCCCCAGACTCCACCAGCTGCTACTCACACTGGACACCTGTAACAATGAAAGTAAAATTTGATTCACAGAGTGAGACACCAACACACATGCCTTCCTCACACACACACTCACTGAATCCAACCCAGAGCATCACCACCAGATTCTCCATAATATTACCATGGAAAATTGACAGCAGAAATGCCCAGCTCAGCACACCGTTCATGGTACCTCCTCTTCCTCTGTTCTGTGCACAGAAAGGAAGAGCTCAGACAACCACGGTGGGGGCTCCTCTCTCAGGGCTGCAGGGCCTGGGCTGCTTTTCAGGACCAGAGGGAGGGACCCCATTTGCCTGTCCATCCCCCATGGGACAAATCAGCTCCCTCCCTTCTCATGACCTCTCTCCTGGATATGCACTCTGATTCCAGAGGTCTCTGTGAACACAGTCCTTGAAAACTCATCTGGTATTGAGTGCATGGAAAAACATTTCAGGTATAGAAATTATGAAGTGCTTTCTCTCCTACATCCTCATAAAGCATTGTGCATGGTGAATGTACTCTTTAAAGTGAGGCCATAATGACCAGATTCCTATAGAGGCCAGGGACCTGGGAGAAGCCTCTGATGAACCATTGTCCTGGGATCCCAGAACATAACCCTCCCTTCTCCTCAGTGGATCCCAGGTCCAGTGCCCATGGGAGATGAAATGTTGTCCAGACTTCTCTTTGTGTAACCACATAGGATAGATGGCAGCTGGACTTTTCTCCTTCTCCATCTGCTGGTTGCAAGAAGCAGGAGATTTAGGCTGTGGACATCCGAGTCAGGGCTCTAAACATCTGTCTCATGACTTTTGTACCTTTTGCCCCACAGAAAAAGCAGGTGGGTGGCTGGATGAACATACAGCTTGGTCTGCCCCAGCAAGGTCCCTCACAGTCCCCAGGGCAAGCCCATATCCTGGAGAATTTCAACCATTGTTCACATGCCACATTACATGTAAATGAGGAGGCCCTCTCAGATCACACAAGAGCATGACTGGGGTTTTTTCTTCCAGTTTTACTGAGGGATAAATTAGCTATATAAAAAATGAGCTTCCCCAATTTTACAATTCCATGAATTTTGGAAAAAATTGAGGTTTTCATAAGAACTTATCCACCTCTGCACTATTGAAATTGTGCACCAGATATTTCTTTGTTGTGCAGAGATAATATACAGTGTAAGAAGTTCAGCAGCCTCCCAGGACTCTGCCCAGAAAATGCCAGTGGTACATCTCTCCAGTTTTGACAACCAGAAATATCTCTAACCTTTGCCATATGTCTCAGGTGTGTGGCAGAATCCCTATGGTAATCTATTGACACCCTTGCTAACATGAACAATACTTTTCAGGTTATTCAAATTTTGATATAACCAGGGTTGGGGGAAATCATCATATTAGACTTGGAGCCCATTCTTAGTTTTACAAAACTGAGGTCCAACAAAAATATGACTTACTGACTGAAATGTTCCCAAACCTGCCAAATAATATTATATAGTGACTTAAATCACAAATAAAAGATCCATCAAGAAAGAATACCCCACATTCTCCTGTGGGCAAAAAGGAAAGTCAGGCAAGATTGAACCCTGTGAAAATAATGTCTGATGTTCTGAATCAGGAAAGATCCTTAGAGTAGCTTTGCAAGAACGATCCAGTCTTTGCAGAGGAACCACAGCTTCTGAGACAAAATCCTTTCTCAGCCTCACCTACACATGCTCCTGAGTTGGGAAACTGTTCCTGGTAGTTCTTTCTTGATGCATGCATCCAACCCCTGCCTTCCTCCCTTTCGGTGAGGTTTTTGTCTCAGCTCCCACTGCCTTCTTCAAACTGTGTTTCCTGAGAGGATGGCAGTGGCAAGACCACATCTTTGAACTCAGAGCTCAGCTGCAGGGAGAACTGGTTTAGGGATATGTCAACAGTGATGGATATGTAGCCTAGTGTGTGGGGAACGTTATCTGTATTTCAAGGTGATCTACTGCAATAAGTCACTGCAGCCCCTTCCCTGGGTGCTGAAAGACTTGTTTCTCATTAGAACCAATGGAGAAGGAATACGTAGAGACACACAGGGATTCCACCATTCCTGGACCAATTTCCTGCAGTTGCACCTGGGAAAGAGGACCTGGGTCAATTACAAATACAATGAGTCATATGCTCAGATATATTATTCCCATTACCTTCACGTCTGGAATCCTTAGGGCACTGACATATTCAATTACAATATGAATTTCAGTTAGTGAATTTCTGGGAAAAAAAAGTAGCTGGTGTTTTGGTAGGGATTATGTTGAATCTGTAGGACAGTTGGGTGATATTGCCATAGTAATAATATTAATCCTTCCAATACATGAACACTGGGTAACTATCCAATTATTTAGGTCTTCTTTAATTTCTTTCAACAATATTTTTAATCTTTTATTTAAACAATAATTGTAAAGCATTGCACTTCACTTCTTTTGTTAAATATATTCCCTGCTCTTTTTTTCTTTGTGTTGCTATATTAAATTGTATTGTTTTTAAACTTAATTCCATGAGTGTTCATTGCAAATTTGTAAAATTGCATTTAACTTCAAATTTGGACTTGAGCATTCCTATTTTGCTGAAATTGTCCATTCAATATTAGTTTTCTTTTTTTAGCATATGTGTATGTGTTCCTTAAGATTTTCATTTACATGATTATGTCATCTGTGTAAAGAGACAATTTTCCTACTTCCTTTCCATGACCTATGTCTTTTTGTTTTATTTCCTTAGTGATTTCACTGGAATTTCCATTGCAACGTTCAATGCAAGTGGTATTAGCAGACATAATTGTTTTTGGTTGTTATTTTTCTTGTTTGTGTTATTCCTGATCTTAATAGGAAGGCTAGCTGCTTTCACAATGATGCATCATGGTATTTATAGGTTTTTTAAAGATCATTTATAGAAGACTGAGGAACTTCTCTTCTATCCCTACTTTGATGAGTGTTAAAGTGATAGAAGAGTGTTGGATTTTGTTAAATGGTTTTTATATGTCTATTGAGACGATCATGTGTTTTTGTCCATTATTTCACATGACTTAGCCCCTTGGTTGGTTTCCTTATGCTGAACCAATCCTGAATTCCTTGGAAAAATTGCAGTAGTTTATGTTACATAATCTTTTTTGATCACTGCTTCTTCTGGTTTCTTTATATTTCCTTGAGGATTTGATTATTTTTAGAACACTCTTTCTGCATGTTATTTAATAGTTTTCTGTCATTATCACATTTAATTGATAGTTTTTATCTTTCAAAGACTTTTTCTCTTTTTTTTGTTTTTGGTCTTGTCATCATTTTTTAGAACAATTATAGGTTTACAGAAAAGTCATACATAACATACAGGGTTCACCCTCACACACACAGATTTCCCTATTTTTCTGTTATTTTGTATGCCCAGTTGCCTGCCACATAGTCAATGCTCACATAAAATTACATGCTAATTATATATTATTCTGATCCATTTGATGAATCTGTTTTTCTGAGTTAATATTTTATTTTTAAAGAAGGACATAAC
>JAQZBX010052833.1:0-19032 GCA_029593785.1 Cabassous unicinctus | reverse complement strand
AAATGTAATTTATGTACTATAGTAAACAACAACATTGTAATGTTTTTGTAGCAAAAGCAAAGTTGGCACAATATTAATTCTAAATGAAAAAAAGAATATGGGGTTTGGTTTTGTGAGATATGAATATGATTAAGCATTTTTTCATTAATAAGATCTTGACTATGTCATTTAACTAATCTGTGTTCATCTTTCTGGCCACTGGAGGAGCAACTAAGTTAGTAGTTGGAATTAGATGAGATAAAAAATGCCTGAAAAAGAACTTCTTAGGAGTAATGTTTCCATAACTTGTCGAGCTGCCTTTGTCTGTTCTTTTATTTTTGATAATTTGAAATAGTTTTTTCTTTTTTTAAAAAAAAGAAATGTGTATTTTAGGAACTAAATTAGACTACTTTAACTCCAGTATGATGTTTGCAGAATGGAAAGAATTAAGCTAGCAGAAGCAAGAGGACTTTGGAGAGTCTTATAAGCCATATTAAGGAGGAGGCATGGGAAGCAGTTGAGGGCATTTAAGCAGGATTTTGGCAAGATCATTATTAGGTGCATTTTAAAAGTCCTCCTGGCTTAATTGTTTTTCTTATATGTTTGTGTGCCTGTGGCACTACTGATCACCAGGCCTGCTTCAACTAATCTTGCTGACACCAGGTGCCTCCATCTTTTTTTGGTGTTGTATACTTCATTTGTCATAGGTTTTCGGAAGTACTTTGTAGACATTTCTTAATTAATTCCTCTAGGAATTCTCTATTTATTATTTAAATATTACTGTTGGGGCAACATAATAAACTTCAGAGTAAGATGATTTAAGGGGAGGAGGCTAAGACATAAAGGTGCCGACTAATTTTGCCTAATTATATTGGCCCACGGAGGCTGATTAGTGTAATATGTGAAACAACCTAAGCAGGGAAACATGATGGTTCTCTAACGCCTCAGAAATTGCAAATCAAGCCTATTTTAGAATTCAGGTGCTATAGAATCTGAGTGAAAGTTTGTTAATTGTGACTAAAAAAAATTAAAACACAAACTCAGGAGTTTTTCTCTGCTGTTCTACCAAGGAGGCTGGGGTTTGTTATGCCAGGAGATTGGTGATTTGGCAGTTTGTTCTGGAGTCTGGCATTGGAGCAAAGCTGAACACTTGACTTCAGTCACACCAGCAGCAGTTCAGGTATAGCGTACTACAACCCCATGAGCACTGAAAACCTGGGTAAGCAGCCTGCTTTCCACTTCAATAGTAACTTCTTCACAGTTACTTCAGTCACAGGAATCATGAGTTTCATGAGATGCCCTATCACTTCTGAGATAGAGAATCTCCCTTCAGGCTAACTAACTCTTGACCTCTTCTATCAATGATATATTCTTTTTCTTACTCAGGATTAAAATTTAATATGCTTGGGGTGTCTTTAACCTCCTTTACTCTCACATTGAAGAATGGAACACAAATTGTTCATTCTTCATGGTGTACCATTTCTATTCTTCCAGGAGTCACTCTAGTTCACAGCCTTATTAAAGTACCCCTGAAATATTGCAATGGCTTCTAGACATAGGGAAAACATAATAATAGCTGTCTTTAAAAATCTGAAGCACTCTGGTGTAGAAGCAGCAGACCAACTCTGTGTTGATTCACATGGCATTGGGAGGATTGAATATCAAAATTGTTCCAGGGAGCTGAGGTGGCTCAGACGATTGGGCATCTCCTTTCCACGTGGGAGGCCCCGGGTTTGGCTCCTGGTGCCTCCTTAAAAAAAAAACACAAGAAGACAAGCAGATGGCAAGCACAAACAACAAGGGGGAAGAAATAAATAAATAAAAATAAATAAATCTTTTTAAAAAAATTGTTCCACTATCAGAAAACCTCAAGAAGGAGCAAACCTCCCAGATGATCTTATGATGGGGAGGTGGTAGAAGAGATTTCAGCATTGGAAATGTAGTTGTGTTTGAAACTGAAATTCTATGATTATTTGATCAATGCAATGAAGACTTCTATATTGCTATCAATTTTTCAGTTTCCCAAGAGATTAGTGGGAAATTCAGAGTAGAACTAAATATATAAAAGGAAAAGATGTAAACATGTTCAATGATATTTTTAAATAACTTTTGGCTTAAAGCATCTTATTTGGGTACTATCTTTAGGACAATTAAAATTAAGCACATATGCTCATCCATCTGCTTTATAACAGCCTGGTAATAATACTCAGGATTTATATCAATTTTCATTTGGTTAATCCCCACGTTCCTATTTTACAGAAGACTACATTTATTCTGTATTCTGAAGACATATTTTTATTGAGAGCTCATGGAAAATCAGTAGAAGACTTGAAATTAGGGTTGTCCAAGAATTCTTACAACGTGCTAAACATGATAAGCAATTCTAAATGTCAGGTGAGATGTTAAGGTTACAGCAGCCAAAGGAGATAAAAAAGAGGGTTGTCAGTAACTGAACGTTCATTCTGCATAGGGGTTGTAAAAAATGAGCAAAATCAACAGGAAAATAGTTTCTGATTTCCTCTTTGTCAAGGAATACTTCCTCCCCCTTTTAGGTCTTTAAATTGGTACCTATAAATGTAAGGCACAGATCTTTGTTGTGGTGAGAACTTCATGTTCTAGTTTACTTATTCGATTTTTAAAATAGATATTGAATGGGTACTGCAGGAGAAGTCACAACTCAGTGGGCATTTCCCAGCACTCACCTCCCCCAACCCCTTTTCTATTGTATACAGGTATTTCAATATGTTTCCATTCTGAAGCCCAGGGAAGCTGTTAGGTCTAAGGGAGCAGATTTGACCATACCTTAAACCCAAAATAGAGAACAAGCAGCCCCAGCTGCTTATCAGGGCAAGCACTCTTCCTGGCAAGGCCACTGGGTTGTATAAATAACCCTGTCCTCAGGTGGCACAGATTGTCTCTCCTCTCTGATGCAAAGTGAAGCATGTGGAGCTGCCATCCTTTGACCCTGACCTGAGCAGTTGCCCGCCCCCCCCAACAGGAGACTGGCCATGATGGGATCTCTTCCCCTGCTCTTTTGGGTCCTTTGTGCTGTGCAAGTTATAAAGTGGTCATTTGCTGAAAATCTTTGTTGTGCATTCATGAGCCTGTATTCCCATGACATACCATACAGCAACTGACTCCACATATACCATATACCAGAGTATACAAAGTGCATAGGAACTTCATCTTTCACATGAATTCCTGCAAAAACCTTCTGGACTCTCCTCCAGCACTGCTCCCTCCAGTAGCCCCTCCAGTAGCCCCTCCACACTGCCACCAGAGTCAGTGTTTCAAACACAAGTCAGAGTACATCACTGCCCTAGCTAAACTTTTAATTACTGCCATTAGCAACAGAATGAAGCCTAAATACCATTTCCATGATGTGCTTGCATTTCCAGCCCTGTATCCTAACACTTCCCTGTATGTTCTTTTCCAGTCATGACAAGTTTCCTCCTAGAATTTTAAGCACAGTTATCTTTTTTTGCTTTCACACATACTATTTCCTGGATCTTGAATGCTTTTCCCTTCTTTTTCTTCCTTTGCTCTAGGCAGTGCAATAAAAATTGAACACCTCCCATTGACATAATTCTTATTTCTCATAAAAGCATTTGTTTTTGTCAAGAATGAAAGAGCTGCTTTCTAATGTGCTAGTTTTGATAACCCAGTTTGTGTTTATTCTGCAATGCTCTTCACTATTTATAGATACTTTGGTGAGGGTGGAAGAAGTCAGAAGAAAAGACCAATGAGTATGAGAAGAGGAAGATATGTGGGAGAAAGTCTTCCTGGAGAGGATTACATACAGGAGTTTGAAAAAACATCAGGAATCCCCCAAATGAGGCTTCCAGCTTTCCTTGCCAATGCAGACTGATTCCACCACTCAAGAGGTTAAACAGCTCACTCTTCTTTAGGTAAGAGCTTACAGATATTTTTACCTCTTTTAGTCTCTTCCATAGAGAATCATGAACATTTGTTATCTAGCAATATTATTAGTTTCTTATAATTCTCTCCTCCACATTACCCTGGTACTTCTTGAGGATAACAAGCACATAGGAGGGCATTTTTGTGCCTCATTGATAAACAGTAGGCCTTGCTTCCACAGAAACTGATGTCTTGCATTGCAACAGGCACTGGGCTATGAGGGAAAACAAGACAGTTAAAAGCCCTTCCCTCATGGAACTTAGAGTCAAGTGTATGTGTACTGGAGGTTGGTCAGACCATTTAAAAGTGAGGACCATAGAGGGAGACAAGTATCACTAATAACTAGAATATATAATATATAATAATAACTAGAATATAGAGTAGGACTGCAATTGTGAAGTTTATACAAATGCCATGCATGCAACTAACTTTGCCTTAAGGAATAACTAGATGGATTTAAAAAAAAGGGTAAAGGAAGTATAATATATGGGAAAACACGTAAAGGCATGGAGATGTAAATGTACACTGTGTCTTCAAATCCTGATACATAATTCACTGTGGCTGCACTGGAGGGAAGCATGGGGGATGTGGTATTTCATTAATCTTCCTTCTAACCCAACATTAAGGTGATGGTGGCCGTGAGGTACAAATATCTCCAGACAAGTAGACTTTGCAAACTTAATGAAGTAGTGCAAGACTGTAAGCTCCATGAAGGCAGGGACTGTGCTGTTGAAATTGGTACCCTAAATCGTGCAACATATTAGGCTCCCAGGTTCACTCTTACCTGTCTGTAAGAACCCCACTGAGATGAGCAGTGTCACTCACAGGTACCGTTCCATACCCAACCATGTCCTGTGATATATGAGAACACTTTTAAAGTGTATTTACAATCTGGAGATTTTGAGGGATTGTGGGATTTTGCCTTTTTCTTTCACTGACATTGATTTTTCCAGACATTATGATAAGAATAGGACAGGGACCTGTTCTCAAATATTAAGGATCCTTATTTTCCAGGAAGTTCAAAGTTGCTCAGGGCCAAGCATTCAAGGCTAGAGAAAGCATCTTTTTTGAAAAATAATAAATTTTACATGATAGAACTATTATTGTAGCAAAGAAAACCACCTTGATTGAAGAAAAGCAACTTGATCTCATCAAGAAACTTCTATATTATCTTTGATTTAGCAGTATAATATTTGCAAAGTACTTCACAACATAAATATAGGCTATACCCAGGTCTACTTGGGCACCTGTTTTAGTTTCTAGACTGTTCAAGCAAATATGAAATGGGTTGGGATAAAAGGTGGGAATTTATATGCTCACTGTTTGAGGCTCAAAGAAAGTCAACTCAAAGCATCATCAAGATGGAGCTTTCTTCCTGGAGACTGTGGAATTCTGGGGCTGGTTGCTGGTGATCCTTGGTCCTTAGCTTGTCACAGGGTGAGGCACATAGCAGCATCTCCTGTTTCTCTACCTTCTCTTCTGGGTTCCATTGATGTTCAGCTTCTGCCTGCTCCCTCTGTGGCTTTCACTTATGCAGGACTCCAGTAATAGGATTAAGATCCATATTGGTGCAGGGTGTCAGTGATGAGGGATGCATGGAAGGGAGCTCATCTGGGGCATGCCTCTAAGGCATATGAATGTGCTCAAGTGTTCATGGGGCATTGTCACAGTGGGTGGAGATCCACACAATAACCAAAAGAATATCGAATTCCCATCCTGGGGAGCTCTGCTACATTCTCTAATGGGATACCAAGAATCCCCCAAGTACAGGGGCAGTGCCTAGTGAAGGAAGATGGACCATTGCACTGGGCCCTTGATATTAATGATTGTACTTATGAACCTTTTCTTTTGAAATTAAAACTTAGCCTAGTATTATATGTTGCTTAAAAGTTACCTCCTGAAGGCCTCCTTGTTGCTCAGATGTGACCTCTCACTAAGCCAAACTCAGCATATAAATACACTACCTTCCCCCTGGTGTGGGACATGACTCCTGGGGATGAGCCTCCCTGCCACCGAGGAATTATTCCCAAGCACCAACTAGCAATGCACCTGGAGAAAGACCTTGACCATAAGGGGGAAATGGCAAATACAAATGAGTTTTTATGGCTAAGAGATTTCAAAGTGAGTTGGGAGGTCATTCCAAAGGTTATGCTTATGCACATCTCAGGAGGATCTTATTGACTGCCACAGTAAATAGTGCCTCAAATAGCAGGTCTCCTGGGAGCCCTAGAGACATCCAGACACTATAGGCAGGGCAGACAGCTCGGGAATTTGGCACCCTGCCAGTGGGCTTTACCTTGGAATGTTTGCTTCCCAGTGTGACAAGAGTTGGACTCATTTGTGGTTTCCCTACACATGGCTCTTCTGCCCCTTCTATTTGAAACTATAGTTAGTACTATACTTGATAGGTGTATGCCCAAGAGACTTAAATCTTTGGTCCATCCATGTGCCAGTTGGGCTCTGAATCTCAGCAGAGTTGCAACACCTACTCTGCAGTTCATTGGACTCACCCAGGACAACTAACAAGGTGATGATGATGGACAATGCACATCCCAAGTAACAGAGAGAGTCTGCAACTGCAAGAAAGATAGTTCCATCCATCTGCCTCCCTCTCAATTAGAGGCAGTGTGGGCATCACCATCCCAAAATCCTCAGGATTGGGTAATGAACAATGGACTAAAGTAGACTTACTGTTATTCTACTATAGATTTATTGTGATTCAAGCAATGGAAGAACTTGTATCATTGATATAAAGGCAATGGCTGCCAGAGGCTCTGAGGGGAAGGAGAGCAAAATATAGGTATAATATGGGGGCATTTCCAGGACATGGAATTGTCCTGCATAATGCTGCAATGACAGATACAGGCCATTATATATTTTGCCATAACGTACAAAATTGTGTGGGACAGAGTGTAAACTATAATGTAAAGTATAATCTACAGTTAGTGGCAATGCTTCAATATGTTTTCATCAATTATAACAAATGTACCACACTAATGAAGGATGTTATTTATGTGGGAAAGTGTGGGAGGGGTAGAGAGTGGGGCACATGGGAATCCCCTATATTTTTTATGTAGCATTTATGTAACTAAAATTTCTTTAAAATAAATAAACTAATTAATAAATTAATTAATTGAAAAATCCATATTGATTGCAGTTGGCCACACCTTAACTGAAGCAACCTGATCATTAAAATGTCTTACTTACAATGGGTTCACACCAACAGGAACGATTAGAATTAAGAACATGATTTTCTGGGGCAAATAGAACTTCAAACCACTACACTCCTCCCAGTAGACCCCCAAAAGACTTGTTCTTTCTATATGAAAAACACATTCATTCCATCACAATATCACAAAAGCCTTAAGTCATTTCAGAGACAGTGCTTAGTACAGTCTCATCAAAATTGGTTATATGTGTGGTGGTCTGTACTGGGATACAATTCCCCTCTGTCTGTGGATCTGTGGAACCTAAAGAACAAGTTATCTGCTTCAAATATACAATGGTGTAACAGGCATAGGATAAACATTCTCAGTCTCTTAGAGAAATTGAAAGGAAACAGGGGTCACAGGTTCCAAACAATTCGGAAACCCAGCAGGGCAAATTCCATTAGATTTGAGAGTGACATGAGATATGAGAGTGACCTGTAGAATGATGCTTTGTCCTCTGGGCCTAATAAAGCAGGAGGCCCACCCCTTTCAAATGCTTGCACAGCAGCCATGCTCTTCCCAAGCAATGCTCTTCCCACCCTCTGCAAGCATCAGGATTGCGGCCAGGCTCTCTGTGAATGCTGGGCACAGGTTCTACCGTTTCTGAGCATTGGGGTGGTGCTCAGAGTCTTGGAAATCCCCGGGCACCGACCCCACTCTCTCCAAACATTGGAGTGGCACTGCATTTCTTGAGTCATGGAGCAGAAAGCCCTCCCTCTCCAAGTGCCAGGGCAGACTTGCCCTTTCCACACACATGGGCTCTCTTGGCCTGAGGCACTATCTTCCATCCAGACCTCAGCTTCCATGGTTCTGTCCTTGAAGTGATGCTTCCTTCAATTTATCCCTTCTCTGTCCCTTTTAGTCCAGGATGGCAGTGTTTCCATTCATAGAAATTATACAAAGTCCACACCATCAGACAGTAAGACTTTCTTCAGATCCTTCCTGGATAACTGCACCTCCAGTCCTGCCTTGCACTGACATAGCTGACTGGATCCATGCTCAGCTAAACCCTCAAATGGAGCACTATTCTCTAGGGATGCACTTTTGGGAAGCCCAGAATTTTCCAAACCATCAATTTCTGGTTGCTTTGTGCCCAGGTTTTCAGTTCTCAGTTTATCCCTTTCCTCTCTCATTTTACTATAAGCTGCAAGGAGAAACCAGGCTGCATTTTCCATACTTAGCTTCGAAATCTCCTCTGCTAAGTGTCCAAGTTCATAGCTTTCAAGTTCTGACTTCCTTCTGACATCAGAACTCAAATTTGCCAAGTTCTCTGCCACTTTAAAACAAGGATAGCCTTTCTTCCTGTTTCCATAACACATTTATCATTTTCTTCTAAGGCCTCATTGGAAATACTTTTCATGTCTTATTTCTACCGAAAGTTTCTTCAAAGCAGGACTTTTTTTATCAAGCAGCTCACAATTCTTCCAGCCTCTATCCATTACCCAATTCCAAAGCCATTTCTACATTTTTGGTATTTATAATAGCAACACCTCACTCCCAATACTAAAATCTGTTTTAGTGTCCTAGGCTGCTCAAGCAAATACCATAAAATGGGTCAGGTTAAATAATGGGAATTTATTCTCTTATGGTTTGAGGTTGGGAAAAAGTTCAAATCAAGTTGTCATCAAGGTAATGTTTTCTCTCTGAAGACTGGCATTCTGGGGCTGGCTGCTGGTAATCCTTGATCTTTAGCTTGTCACTTCACAATGCACATAGTGGCATCTCTTGGCCCCTCCTTTCTTTTTGGGTTCCTGTTGATGTTCAACTTCTGGCTTCTTTCTCCATGGCTTTCTTTTTCTCTGTCTGAATTCCATTCCACTTATAAGGGACTCCAATAATAGGATTAAGGCCCATCTTGATTGAGGTGGGCCACACCTTAACTGAGGTAACCTCTTCAGAAGGTCATATTTACAATGGGTCACACCCACAAGAATGGATTAGGTTTAAGGACATTTTTTCTGGGGTACTTACAGGTTCAAACCACCAAGGTATCTAAATTCAGTTTTAATACTAGTTTAAACATAAATTCACAAATATATTTTTTAGCATTCTGGAATTTTGCCCACTACTGTATTCTTTTTTCTTTTCTCAGATATTCATGTTAGTTGACAGAAAATATTTCTTTGAAAGTATAGTAGAGTAACAAGCAATCATGCAAACAAGGTAGATGAAAACCAATGAAAAATTAATCACAAAACTTCTTCTGAACCAAATTAAGCATGGACACTTAAAGTACATTTATCCTTTATCAGTTATGGTACCAGCCTGTGCATTTAGTCCTCAAGATCCAAGTATCCTCTGCTTTTCTCATGAAATATGAGACAAATGCCTTATATTTCAAATTGACCTTATTTCCCTATAGAAATCTACTTTTTAATGCAATCCATACGTTTTGAGTCTTGATTTCTATACTCATCTTTTTAGTATTTTAGAACCAAGATAAATGTGGCTCTTCCAGAATAGCCCTAGAAAAAGCTTTAGCAGGCCTTTTAGACATTAAGGCAAATAGTACTACAAAGACAAGACTACCTTCCTGGGGTTAAAACAACTTTTCAATAGAAATGGTCATAATCATGAAAAGTGAACAGTGTGTTGTTAAAATTAAAAGGATGTGGCATTGTCCTCCCAGGATGAGGCCCATTTAAGGTCATTGTGATAAGTCGAATTATGTACCCAACAAATACATGTTCTCAATCTTAATCTGCAACCCTGTTTGTGTCAATCCATTATAAATAGAACTGTTGAAGATGCTATTTTCAGTTAAGATATCACCTATACTCAATCAGGGTGGGCCTTAACCCATATTATTGGAGGCCTTATACAGAGAAGAAACAAGAAACCAGAAGTCAGAGGATCATGAGAGGATCCAGAAGCTGGAAGTCAGCATAAACCCAGAAGAGCAGCCAGGGAGAGGACTTTGCCATGTGCTTGGATACAGAAGATACAAGTCAAAGAACCCCAAGGATTGCAAGCAGCCAGTACCAGAACACTAGAGTCCAGGAAAAAACAAGCCTTCCAGACATCTTGATTTTGATCTTCTAGCCTCAAAATTGTGGGCCTATAAATTTCTGTTGTTAAGCCCAAACCAGTTTGTAGTATTTGTGATAGTAGCTCTTGCAAACTAAGCCATTGTTTTTTAAGCAAAGCCCACTTACAACTAATGAGATTCAAAAGAATTAAAGAAATGTTATGTGGATTTTGCTGCATAGCTTTGAGCATAATAAGAAACTAATCACAAGAGGCTGAGAGAGTGTTACAGTAGCAGAAGAGGGTGGGTCACCATGTGTCAAACTCTCGGGAGGAAAATGGAGATTTATCACATTGGTGATGAGGCAGGCGAAAGATGGATGTGGTGGTTTCGTGTACTCAAGTGAATTTATTTAGGAAGTAAAAGACTTTGAGGTGCGGATAGATAAATATCCTGCATTTATGAACTGAAATATGATATAATATGTGTTATAATTACAGGAATCTTATCTTTACTTTAGCTGTAGCATTATAGATAAGTCCCAGACAATATTTTAATGAATCCTTTCAAACCAATTGAATGTGCATCACCCACCATGACCCTTCACATAGAATGTTACTGGTGTAACATCACTGAACATTCCAAATCTCATGTTTTTTCCTGTGTGTTCCACAGAGGTAATGTTCTAATGACACATTTAGCCTTTGGGTTAATAAAAATATTTGCTAAATAGCAGGTTCATAAAATTAGATTTATTTTCTTTTGCTTCTTGAGCTTCTTCTACCAGATTTATAGTGTCAGAATATATTGATTTGTTTATCTGCCAAACAATTGAAATATATCTTAATTGACTAGTTGAACATCATAGTCAATACAGGAAAAAGGTTCAAAAGATTATGAATCTATAAGTGCAGAAAAAGAATTTAAATTCTGTTGATTTGGACCTGCTACAAAATAACAGAACACATTGAGAATGATGAGTTTAGATAATAAAAATAACAAGCAACAGAAGGATGATGATCGACAACGCCCATCCCAAAAAACAGAGAGTATCCACAACTGCAAGCAAGACAGTTCCGTCCATCTGCCCCATGGGAACTAAGCTGCCTCTCAATCAGAAACAGATTGGGGCATCACAATCCCCAAATCCTCAAGACTGAGGAATGAACAAACATAAGGGGAGAATGTAACTATGGACTAAAATAGATTTATTATTATTATAGCAATGGAAGAACTTTTATCAGTGATACACAGGCAGTGGTCACCAGAGGTTCTGAAGGGAGGGAGAGGGAAGAATAGGTATATATAACATGAGGCATTTTTGAGACATTGGAATTGTTCTGCATGATATTGCAATGATGGATACAGGCCATTAGACATTTTGTCAAAACCTATAAAATTGTGTGGTGCAAAGTGTAAACCATCATGTAAACTATAAACCGTGGTTAGTAGCAATGCTTCAGTATGTGTTCATCAATTTTAGCAAATGTACCACACTAATGAAAGATGCTGTTAATGGGGGAAAGTGGGGAAATACTGGAATCCCCTATATTTTTGATATAACATTTATGTAATCTAAAGCTTCTTTAAAAAGAAAAAAGAAAAAGAAAAAAATAATAGAAAGCCTTTATTTAGTGGTTATTAAATGTCCTATCTTGTATTCAGCAGTTTTCGTGGATTCTTTTATGTAATTTTCACAACAAATTTTGAGATATTTATTTTTACTTTAGAGCTAGAAGAGTTCAAAGAACCCAAATACTTTTTTTCAAAGCCACATAAAAACTACATATTATATTCATTATTTAAACTCCGAGAATTGATTACAAAACCTACACACTTATTTGCTATGCCCTATGACTTTTAAGACAAATATATTTTTCCCAGCTGGTGATGTTATGAGCATCAGAAGACCAGTAGCATTTACTTTGTACAAACATCAGGCCACACACTACACATGATTTCTTGACTCAAATATGTGTGCAAGCTAAATAATGACAGTCAGTGAGAATCTTATTAATGGTCAGAGATTTCATTTTTTAAGGAGTGAATATTTTACTTGTTTTTCCAGCAGTGGAGTAGTCATTGAAGGTTTATTAAGGAACATCTGAAAGCCTGAGGCTTTTTGTGGTGTGTGATGGGAACAGATACTTACTTAAATAAAAGTGACAGGCCAATTCCTGCAAAGGAGGAGCTAAAATATTTTCTTAAGGATAAGATCAGCTTTTTAAAAGAGATAGTTAAAAGTAACTATTTTTATTAATATGAAACTATTTAGCCATTTAAAATGCATTATTTAGTCACTAATGCCAAAGAATTAAGTATGCATTAGTTCTCAGTTTAAGTGCATGTTTTAAAATATATTTTCTGGCAAAGTATGGCTCTATAAGGAGTTTCTGCAACACTTGGCCAGGCTTATATGTGGCTTTTCAGTATGCTAGACTTATATGTTGTGTATAATTCTGCTGCTCAGATGTATATTCATTGGTACTTACCTGTTTTACTCCTTTGGTTTTCATGTACTACTAGTAAGACCTAGCCAGCAGTTTCATTCCACCAAAGGCCAGTTAACTCTGCACAAAGAAAACATTCTTGCATAGAACCATTCTCTACCACTGTATTAGTTGGCCAAAGGGGTGCTGATGCAAAGTACGAAAAATCTTTTGGCTTTTATAAAGGGTATTTATTTGGGGTAAAAGCTTAAAGTTAAAAGGCCCTAAAGAGTCCAACTCAAGGTTGCTTTCTCACCAAAGTCAGTTGCCACGTGTTGAAGCAAGATGGCAGGTGATCTCTATGAGGGTTCAGCCTTCCTCTCTCTCAGCTACAGGCTGGCATAGGGCTTCTTTCCGGGCTTTCTCAGCTGCAAACCATCAGTCGAATGGCTCATCTTTCTTCCCAGGGGCCCACAGGATCTGTCGTGTCTTTGGAGTCTCTCTCTTCCTGGGGATCCAGGATCAAAACTGACAAAGTTCTCTCTCTTTCTTCTTTTATCTTCTTGAGTGAGTGCCGATTTATATCAGCCCACCAAGGGGATGGGGACTTAACCTGAGTCACACCTTACTGACATGGTTGAATCAAAGGCCCTAAATTGATTTAATCAAATAAACTTAAAATCTTTGAATTTAATGCAATCAAAGGGTATGTAACACACCTAGAGATACAGACCAGTTTACAAACATAATCATTCTCTTTTTGGGGGCTTCATAAAAAATCTCAAACTGCCACAATACCTTTAACCCTAGCTAATGTCAATCCACATGTGTTAAGTATTATTGAGCAAGAAAGTCTCTATTGTGGAAATAAGTTGAAATTAAATAAAACAAACAGGAACCGTTCCACTCCCTTCAGTTCCCATACATACACATTCCCATCCGGTAACTCAAAACAGATGCCCTGATTTAAAAATAGTATTTTTACTTCATTTCTGCATTTTTTGGTGAAACCATCAATTCAATCATTATATTTTAAAAGTTGTTTCATTGAAGAATAACAGACTTATACGAAAGCAGCAAATAATGAATATTCAGGTTATCATGACATGTTTTTGTTTGCTAGAAGCTACCAAGGCAATATATCAGAAATGGGGATTTATTAACCTATAAGCTTACAGTTTCAAGGCTGAGAAAAATGCCCAAATCAAGGTATCAAGATGAAGCTCTATCTCTGAAGACATGGCTGCAGGCGATGGCAGACTCTTATATTTGTATTTTCTTTCACTGATTATATGCATATGAATTTCTAGTACTTTTGCAAAATATTTTAGCAAATTGTTTTTCTGTAATAACCTCTCAATTTATGTATGTTTCTTCCACCACCTTAATGAAGAAAAGTCCATAAGTGGGAAATTATTTTTTTAGAAATAGTAAATGAAATACTCAGTGATGAATTTGATAACATTGACCTAAGAGCAGGTTATTGGAGAAGTCTAAATTCCAGATGATTTTTTATATTTCCTTATCAAAATAATGCACTTTTAGGATCCTTAGAAATCTCATTCCTTTCCTCTATCTCTGCAGATTGCAGTTTTTTCTTTTGGTCTGTACAAATTCTCAAGTTTCCCTAGATTAAAGTTACCCTTCAGCTTCTACTTCAGAGTGCATTTGATGGTAAAAGACACAGCTTTGGCTGTGAGAGAGAGAAATAGTTCAGTATTTCTGTCCTGCTCCTTATAATACCTCAGGGATATTTGGAAATTATTTACTTTACAATTGTAAAATGTGGAAACAAAAAAAAGTGGGAATGTTACTCCTCATGAATTTTTAGCACATTAAATGAACTAGTACATTTAAAATCTACATACAGCATATTGAGTCTTATTATTCTGCAAATAAATATAAGAAATTTTTCATAGTAAAAACTTCACTGGATATCTACAAATATTTTGCTGTTTTAAGGATGATGTTTGCTTTCCTGGATTGATTTCTATGAACTGTTTTGTTAAATAACTGTTGCCTCTTAATAACTTAGCTATCCATTACAATATAGTTCTAGTGATATTTCATTCTTAGTGCTTGTGCTATTTCAATATCTTGGTAATTTCTATAACATTATATTTTCTACATTTTGAGTGCAGTAAAAAAAAAAAAAAGCTTGATGCTTCTGGCTTCCTCCAGCTTTCTCTCTGCACCTGTGGCTTTCTCTCTCCTGGGTTCCATGTATTTCAGCTTCTGGAGGTTTCTATCTGACTCTGCAGCTCTTTTCTCTTTATATCCATCCCATTTATAAAGGACACCAGTAAGAGGATCCAGACCCACCCTGGGCTACACCTCACTGAAGTAATGTAATCAAATGCTGCTTGGCTGAATCTAATGTAATCAAAGGGTTTCACTTACAAGTCACACCCACAGGAATGGACCAATTTAAGAATATAATTTCCTGGGGCCCACAAAACTACCATATGAAAGGAACATTCCCGTTTCACTACTACCAAAGTCAAAATAGAGTACTGCCACATCTTCTGAATAAATATAACTAAGGATGCGAAGACTTGTAAATTGAAAACTATAAAACACAGCTGAAAGAAATTAAAGAAGGCCTAAATAAATGGCAAGACATTCTGTGTTCATGAACTGGAACACTTAATATTGTTAAGATATCAATACTACACAAAGTGATCTATTGATTCAATGCATCCCTGTCAAAATACCAGCAGCTTTTCACCTGTGTTTTATAGAATGCCTAAATAAATGGCAAGACATTCTGTGTTCATGAACTGGAATCAAACATAAAAGGCAAGGCAAAGGACAGAGGGAGCAGTTTTGAGTTGCAGTTTTGATGGTGGAGTTTTGATGTTGGAGAGAAGGCCCCAGGAGAAGAGAAGCGAGCTGTTTGCCTGATAGCCTACAGCTGACCTTGTGGTAGAAACGGAGCTAAGTTCGGAGAGAAACAAAGCCCCGGGCAGATAGGAAGCCAAGAAGCCTGAACCCTGGCAAACGTCGGCAGCTGCCTTGCTCCAACATGTGGCAATGGATTTTGGTGAGCGAAGAAATTTACGCTTTATGGCCTGGTAACTGTGGACTTCTACCCCAAATAAATACCCTTTATAAAGACCAACCCATTTCTGGTATTTCACATTAGCACCGCTTTGGCTGACTAATACATTCCCCAATCCTGAGGATTCTGGGATGGTGATGCCCACTCCACCTCTAATTGAGAGGGGACTTCTATCTTATCATATAGTCTATATGAACATCATCGTAGTAGTTAAGCATCCATGAGAGAAGAAGCAGCACTAGGAGTGATAATAAGGCATTTATTATAAGTATTTGGTCTTTTGCAATTGAGAAAGCAGGTTAAACAGTCTGCATGACACTGTTCTGCTCTGTCTGGTGGGGAGCCTGAACTCAGCAGGGCAGTCAGCTGAGAAGTAAGGACAGATGTGAAATAGGGGAGGAGCAAGGATAAGCTGGAACCTAGGAGGATTATGTCATAATACTAAAGCTAGAAAATTCAAGATGCAAAAGGTATGTAAATTTGAATTTCAATAGTATAAATGTAAATGGAACTAAAAATACACTAAAATATTAACTGAGACTTTATTTAAACAAGTGAGAC
The DNA here is from genome assembly GCA_029593785.1 of Cabassous unicinctus. Lineage (NCBI taxonomy): Eukaryota > Metazoa > Chordata > Mammalia > Cingulata > Chlamyphoridae > Cabassous > Cabassous unicinctus. Next base: position 2,907 of record JAQZBX010052833.1, on the reverse strand, counting down.
TACATATAACATTTTTTCTTCTTTTTATCTTTCAGTGTTTTCAATTAAATAAATGAACCTACAGTAATTTTAGCATTTATGTCATTGACAAAAAACAGACTTGTATTTGTGGCAATAAATCTTGAAAGCAAAGAATAGCAGTCACCTAACCATGTGATTGTAGGTCCTCTTAATTTGATAAATGCATCCTTAGGGGCTTTCTAAATGCTGATATTAAAAAACATAGGAGTAGAAAGGGTCGTAAACAATTAGAACTACATTTTCAGTATATTCTGCTAAGACTGAGCCACCAAATTTCATGAATGCTAATTTGAAAAACTGCCTCATATACTCCAGCACAACTTTATATATCTTTTCCTGTGGAAGGAGTACAGATTTAAAAGACTTTTAGGCAAATTTATTGAAGCCATTTATTCAATAATGTAAATATAGGCTCCTTGTAAATATATACACACCTATCTTAAGTCATACACCCAGAAACACACACACACATATACACACACATAGTCAAAGAAATTTCTATTTTCAATTCCCAATTCCAAACTTTAAAAATAAATGTAATAAATACAATAAAAAAGAGCTCCTAGGTTTTCATAGAACCAACATACAAGTTAAAATGCCTGAGCATATGTCCTACTCAATTCCTCATCAAGGAGACCTACTCAGATAGCTAAGTAAGCATCTAGTTAGCTACACCAGGCCCAATACAAAATAAAACCCCACTTGCCCTAAACCTGCCCTTGTAACGTAATGAGGACAAGCCTCCATCCAATCAATAGGACTAAAACTAACTTCCTTCTTTATGTTTATGAAAACCATCTGCCAACATCTGTAAGTGAGCGGCTTCCTTGCAGCAGCAAAACTTTAGTGCCCTGATTAAAATGCTGTAATCTGCAAATTCGACTCTGATTTGTCTTTTGACAAATTTGGAGTTCCCCCGAGACATAGAATGTACCCCTCTGGGGCTGCAGGCTCTTGTGACTGACCAGGTAAGGTGCCCACCATAGGCCAGGTGGTCAACTCATTGCTGAGTTGGGTTCAACTGAGAGGGTTGAACCTGTATGCCAAAGGTTAGGGGAAACGTTGTCTTCACCTCACTGAAGGGGGGCTAAGACTCTAACCCAAAGATTGGGTAAGGTGTGGCAATTACCCCAATACTCTTGGAGGGTGAGGTCTAGAGCTTGGTTGACACCCAGATGCTTGATGAGGGTAGAACCAAGAAAATGGCCATTGGGCAAGCCTGTGGAAAGGGTGGGTCCCCATGTGGCCCCAAGGAGAAGAAACCATCATCTTAAGAATGACTCTCAGACTTTGAAATCAAATGGAGGATGCCCTGCAAGTTTACTGAACTGTAGAGGACTTGTGACTCATGTTTCCCTCCCAAATTCTCTTTATGGTAATGAAAATGTTTATCCTTTGTCTTTCTATCTGTGTATTGGAAGCAGTTAAATGGTTTTGTAAGTTTCAGAGGTCTATAGCAGACAGGACTTTGCCCCAAGACAAATTGTATTTCTTTAAACTGATTATGATATGATTTTGTACTTGCATTGTTACTGATTTAAGGTTTTCTGAATATTGTAATGTATATTTGGAATTCAGAGGGTGGAGTGTAGCCGTTTGGCAGTTTGATGCAATTATGAATTCCAAAAATATATATATTGGGTTATGCTTGTAAACTGTTCTGCTAATCTGGGCATGATTAAGTTATGATTAGGGCGTTAACTGGGCCAGTAGGGCGTTGAGCCCCACCCTTTGTGGGTGGGGGAATCAAATATAAAAGGCAAGGCAAAAGACAGAGAGCAGTTTTGATGTTGGAGTCTTGTGCTGGAGCCCCGGGAAATAAGAGAGCTTGGTCGTGAGAAGGCCCCAGGATAGAGCCATTCACCTGATAGTCTACAGCTGACCTTGTGGAGGAAACAGAGGAGCTAAGCCTGGAGAGAAACGCAGCCCCAGGAAGAGAGGAACCCAAGAAGTCTGAACCCTGGCAAACGTCGGCAGCTGTCTTGCTTCAACACGTGGCAATGGACTTTGGTGAGGGAAGAAACTTATGCTTTATGGCCTGGTAACTGTGGACTTCTGCCCCAGATAAATACCCTTTATAAAAACCAACCCATTTCTGGTATTTTGCATCAGCACCCCTTTGGCTGACTAATACATCCTACTATAGACTTATTGTTATTCTAGCAATGGAAAAACGTTTATCATTTATATGGAAGCAGTGGCCACCGGAGGTTCTGAGGGGAGGGAGGGGAAAAATAGGTGTAATATGGGGCATTTTTGGGACATTGAAATTGTCCTAAATGACACTGCAATGCAATAGGCCATTATATATCCTCCCATAACATGCAGAATTCTGTGGGAGAGAGTGTAAACTTCAATGTGAACTATGGTCCATGCTCAGTGGCAATGCCCCAATTTTATCAATTTTTTTTTTTTTATCAATTTATCAATTGCAATGAATGTGCCACACTTAGTGGCAAAACTCCAATATGTGTTCATCAGTTGTAACAAATGTACCACACTAAGGAAGGATGTTGTTAATGTGGGAAAGTGTGGGAGGGGTAGGGAGTGGGGCATATGGGAATCCCCTATATTTTTTTTATGTAGCATTTATGTAATCTAAGTATCTTTTTAAAAAACTTTTAAAAGTATATTTATTTATTTATTTTTTTTAAGATTTATTTATTTACTTGATCCATTTTAAACGCCCCCTTCCCCATTTTGCTGTTTTGTGTCCATTCGCTGGGCAATTCTCTGTGTCTGTTTCATCTCTTCTCATCCTCCTCCTCCAGTCTTCACCAGGATTCGATCCTGGAGACCTCCGATGTAGGAGAGAGGTGTTCTGCCATCTGTGCCACCTCGGCTCCTGGTTTTCGGAGCTTTCGGAGCATCTCGTCTTGTCTCTCT